>JAWLRI010000285.1:4073769-4115782 GCA_034781795.1 Crypturellus tataupa
GCCCTGGCACAGGCTGCCCAGAGGGGCTGTGGAGTCTCCTTCTCTGGAGATCTTCCAAACCCGCCTGGATGCCACCCCGTGCCACGTGCTCTGGGTGTCCCTGATGGAGCAGGAGGATTGGACTAGATGATCTCCAGAGGTCCCTTCCAACCTCAACTGCTCGGTGATTCTGTGATTTCCATCCCTTTTTGGCTGGTTGAATGCAAAATCTTGATCCAGATGGCAGATATTAAGCAGATTATAGCTCTTTATGCATACATAAATCTTTCATGTAAAAGAATATATATTACATATTGCCAAAGGGAGGTGGTAAAAGGGAACAAGGTCCCAAAAGAACTACTAACTTTATTTGAATATCAGTTTGGGCATAAGAAATTCTGTGTTAGTACAGAAAAATGAAATATACTGAAAAGCAAAGGAATATTATATCTTTTCATTTTTGTTTCATAATTTGTCCTTTATTTTCATTTGTAACAAATGTGAAGGAGAAAACTTATTTAAAAAATTGCACCTACTCTTCTGTTCAGTTAGGAGAATTCTTTCGCTTTAATCAGGCAGCAGACATATAAATAGTTAATCTAGCATTTGGCACATCTAATGGAGCAAGGACCTGTGGTAGAGGAAGGAACAAATCAATGACGGGTGGAAATCTCTTAAAACACTAATAAAAAGGTAGCCCAAATGTTTTTTGTAAAGATGATCATCAGTAAGCTGGTTACAGTTTAACAGCTGAATGGGGAGTTGTGCTAGAGTGATTAGGTTTAATTAAGATAGAGTAGTTTATCAGAAAGAAATGATTCAACCTGGTGATTTCTCAGTCTTGACTTCGCTAAGGGGAAGATGCATGCTCCAGCATGGTTTTGCATCATTTCCTGTTCTTCTCATTGTTTGAACAGGAATGAGGTCTGGATTGTTCTGTATATGATTGAAATGCTTGGAACTAGCTAGCTAAAAAAGTCAGAATGATAAATGAATATATTTTTAAAATGAAGAAACTTTCAATCTAGTAGAGTCTTGATAAGGTTTTTCATACAGAATATTCACAATTCAGGATAAAAACCTACCTCCTTTTTGAGCTACACGATGTACTACTCTGCATTTCTGTCACCTACAAGGTAGGCATTGCAGGCTGTGTGGCACACAGGAGCAGGAGCATAAAGCAAATGGGTGAGGATGGTTAAAAAATTGAGCTGATATAAAACACCATTTTAAAATGCTCCATTGAAGGTTGATACTTAATCTCCCACAAGTAGGTTTAGATAGGAATAATGACATACCCCTGCTTGCAGTTGATGCCTTCTGTTGATGACTTCACGTGACATAGTCCTAACAAGCATGATGTCGCCTCCATGACCATGGAGGCAATATCAGGGTGCAGGTGTGGGTTCTCCCTACTGGTCTCAATGATTTTAAAGCTTGATGGTTTTAAATAGATAGCTTGAACCTTCATGTCTTTAACCTCAAACAGCTTTCCATTAATCTTATTATTTCACTCCAAGGGCAAGCAATACATCACACTGGCTTTGGTAACAGCAATATTATAGTCAGTTTTCAGACTCAGTGTAGCTCTAAGTCTTTCTAGCAGTGATTTGATGAGACTAGTGGAGTCTCTTGTGTTTAACAAAAGCCCCCAGAGCATGGGGTAGTGTTGGGAAATATTTTTCATGCCTGTAAAGAGTTGGCTGGAATTTCTAATCTGCAGCTTTCCCACAGCTGCAGGCACCCCTCCAAAATGGGTCTGTCTTGAGGTATTTATAACATGTCTGTCACCAGGGTAGCCAAGCGCCACATGGAAGTGCAGCACCCAGGTTTGCAGCTGATGCAGCTCATCATCATACTTCTCTACCGTGTTCCCTAGGCTGGCACGCTTTCTACAGTGTTTGCTACAAATGATCTTGTTGCAAAAGTTTGCTCCTCTGAAAGCTGCATAATGAGGATGGTGCATACACTTCTTGTCCTGCCTACCTCTTGCTCCTGCCTGTCTCCTGCCCTGTAGTGAAACATCTTTTTAAGAGAGAAAACACTTTGGCACAGGTGAATATTTTGCCACTACATAGCATTGCACTTGGTCCTACAAAGACACGAGTTGAAGTATTTCTCTTCTTTTCCTTCCAAATCTAGGCATTTCAACCTGAGTTAACTATCTAATATCCTGATCAGGCATTTCCTTTTCATTTTGTCTGGAGTCTTCATTCCCTCCTGTGTTCTGCCCGATATTTACTTGTAGGGGAGCAATCTTATCTGAAACATGAAGTTTCTGGTCTTCAGAGTAAATATGCAACTTGGACTGCTAGTAAATTATCTGTGAACTAGCTGATAAAGGAAAATCACTCCCAAGCAGCTCTGGTCTGATCCAGATCTGAAGCCAAGGTAGAGAGCTGGGTCTCCAGAAAGCAGCTAAAGAATTCTAACATTTGCCCTGTCTAACTGAAATACATCTCTGAAGCAGTTGCTAGGCAAACTCATCTCGTACCTTATAAATCAGTTCCACCACTGGGATTCACACTCACTCATGTGTCTGAAGTTTGATATTCCTGCAAAATACTAAGGGGAAAAATACTCTAAGTGGCATATGAGTTACAAATAGCTTAATATAGTGAAGTTGCCCTGTGCCCTTCCACCTACTCAGCCCATATAGGAGGGACTTTTTGAACTTCAGTGGTTGGTTATGCCTTTTCTATAGGTCCTCTAGAAAGGACAGGGCTTTTAGTAGTTTGAGTAGCTTGCTCCACTTTGACCATACTCACTGGGATCTTGTAGAGGGAGGAAATCCAAGAATAGGAATCTTTTTTCCTCCCTAAGCCTTGAAATCTGGAGAAATCTGGTATGGTCTAGCAACAGCCCACCTACTGCTGCCTTCTAGCTCTGCCTCTTGAACATTTGCTGAACGCTGTAGCTTCAGAGGGTTGCAGACCACAGGGCCAAATTCTGCCACTGATTTTCCATGTCTTCCCTAGATAGCAGCCTTGTTAACTTCCAATATATTACCCACAAAGCAAAAAACTACTTCCACTCATCTGGCCTTCAACAGCCATGTTACATGCTTCTCTTGCCCACACACTGCTCCATAGAGACTGTCATGGAAAATTCCAAAATTCCTGAGTGTTTTGAATGGATAAAGGAACTGAGTTTGCATCCAGGTTAAGTTTAGATTTGATTTGTGGCTCAGAGCTGACCCAGAACTGGAGTTCAAATTCATACAGGAGGAGTGGAAAACTCATGGATTCATCTCATTTGGGATTCTTATCCAAATAGCTGCTGTCTTTAGGTTTGTGACGCACATATCACAGAGCTGGGATCCTGCAGGATGCAGAACATCCCTTCCCTGATGCACCGATCAGTGATCCACTGATTTCCATGGTATGACCAGAATGCCTTGCAGACCAGCCCTAAAAACAGACTATGCAAGCTTTGTGATTTTCTACATCTGATCTTGAACATCAACCACTGGAGCAAGCTTGGTTATGGTAATCAGAGCACCAAAACCCTTGAAACTCAAATGACATGATTTCTAGATGTCATGTCATTTCCAGACTATGCCCAAGACTGGGCTTTGTCCTCCTTTAACTATGGGAAAGGGAGCTCCATAAGCACTGCTGTGCCTTATAGAGGTGTCTTGTGGCATTTGGTGCAGTGACCAGGGCAATGGGACTTGTAAAATAGGGCTTGCTTACCCTTAGAGCTTTGTATTTGCTGCTTGGAGACCTATTTCCTCAATATCCTACAATAATATATTTTAAAAGTAGATGAGAGCTTAAAAATTACTGAAGGGTGGCAGCTTATAGAACAAATACATTTCCTGTAAAGAAGAGCAGAGCCTGCTCACAGACCAGCATCTTCAGATGAAATATGTGTCAGATCCTCCTAGATGATGCGCTCCAGCATTGCTGGGAACAAATACATTTGCTCTTTTATCTGTGCAGTGTACTGCACTGCTTTTCCATTCATTCCATTGCTGATCCAAAAGGGAAAGAAGCCAAACCTTTCACTTTTCTAGTGTTTGTTAAAGCCCAAGCATTTTATTTGGAGACTCTGAGTATATAATTGTTTAAAGTCTTAAATGAGATACCGGTGCTGCCAGACATCCATTCAGAAACCGCAAATCAGACCATTAGAAATGTTAAGACTGGCATAAACTTCATGAGACCTTCAAAAACAGGAATATATGGATTCTTCTTTTTTCTTCTTTCCTCCCTCCTTTCCTTTTCTCCCTTCATTTTTTTCTCTTTCTTCTTCTCCCTTTCTCTCTCCTCTCCTCTACTCTCCTCTCCTCTCCTCTCCTCTCCTCTCCTCTCCTCTCCTCTCCTCTCCTCTCCTTTCGCCTTTCTTTCTCTCTCTCCTCTTTCTTTCTCCTTTTTTCCCCTCCTTCCATTCTTCAGAATTAATATTTTAAAGTATTTGTCAGAACCATTAGAAGAAGAGAAAGTTGTGGGTGTTTTTTTCCTTTCCCAGTGGAAGCTGACACACAGCCATGGGGGACTTTTAGTGCAGTTGCAAGTATCTGCATCATTGACTGTCATTGGAACTTCAGATAACAAAGAGAAATAGCAAAGTTTCCACTGAGATAGGAGCTAGGCTGGCATGGCATTTATTTTACGTCCTTTTAGTTCATATCTGGTGACAACAATTTTATGGCTATTTTTATTACTATTTACTGTCTATATTACAGTAATATCTGGAAGCCCTGGCCAGACTCAAGATGTTCATGAAAATGAGAAGAAGCAATCGTTATCCGCAGGAGTCAGAGTCTGAGAGGCCGAGATGAACAAAGAGAGGAAGAAAGGAGAGATTATCTCTCTCTCCCCCTTTTACAGACAGACACTGCTCAGCGCAGCACGATGAAGAGACTTTCCCACGCTACCTCCGGAAGTCCGTGCCAGAGCTCAAACTGAACTGAGATGCTGATTTCCAGGCAACTGCCTTAATCACAAAGCCTTCCTTTCCACCAACAGCCAGAGAAATCAACACAGCAAAATGCAGACAGCAACCTGAAGTGACCTGCCACTAGAGTAGCTGTCAGCGTGATCCACTCTGTCCACTGCCCTCATGTCCCTGCTGCATGGCAGGTTCCCAGGGACAGACTGGGTTTTTTTGGGGAGGTAGCTGACCCAAGGAGTCCCCTAGGACCAAAGGACAGGTTGCAGTAGCACAAACACTGTAGGGTGAGTTGTATCCTGAAGGTCGCTTTAGGACTTGTCTTGATAAACATCATGGAGATATACCACCAGTGCCAATATCCAGAATAACCCGCAGGCACCTGTGCTCCATACCCCTCCACATTCAAGGGACTCTCTGCATGGTTTATGGCATTTGCCGTTAGCCCTCAGGTGTTTGCCTTGGGTAAGGAGGAATAAAAAACATGAACAAATTCATTTATTGGAGTATGACGGGAACAAAGGAACAAAGTACACATAATGTCATACACATAAAGTCAACACATAGTGCAGAAATATCTCAGAGCTGGCGGGAATATTACATTGATTAAAAATCTTTAATTTGCTAGTAAACTTCCTGTATTTTAAGGAATTCACATAACCTTATCAGAACACAGGCTAGGGGTGCTTAATCACCTTCCACATACCTGGAAAAGCTATCTAATCTGTAATTATTTAATGTAAATACATTTTATGACTCCCAATTATAAGTTATTGAGTAATAAATTTAATGACTTTATGAAGGTTCTTAAGAGAGACCATATAAATTACATTGTAGCCCAGGAATGGGTACTTTATATATTGTAATACAAAGGCGCCTGTGGAAAAAAAATAGACAAGAAAATTACCTAGAGTAAGATCTGAGTAAGATTACTTCAGGTTATACCAGAAATATAATGGGCAGTGATTTCAGGTTCTTGTGTTATGTCTCCAGTGCATTCAAAATTGTATTTTAGTGGAGCTTCAGCTGGCAGTGCCTGGAGGGAGATGGGCAGCCCTTCCCTTGCACAGGAGCCTTGGAGCCATGGGTGCCTGGCTCTGCGACGAGACTCCAGAGCCTGGGAAGGGCCCCCGGAATGGCCTCGGGGAGGGCACAGCCTCCTCGCTGCTCCTCAGCCCTCCCTGCCACGCACCGCTGTCACAAGCCGCTGCCTTCGCCAGTTGCACGGCTCTTGCTCTTGAAAGGAGAGCAGAGGTTTGGTGTTTGCTTTGGAAGGCTTTTACACCCCCTTTTGTTATTACGGATCACACACAAAGTACAATCATCTGGGTCGATTTTCTTCTGTTTCCTACTCAGGCATTTTTCCCGCCCTGATACCAATCTTGGTGGCTGCTCAGCTGCCCGCCTCAAAAATATGTACCCTTTTGCTTGTGCCCTGCTCTCTCCTTTCCCAGGGTTACCAAAGTAGAATACTGCATTAGTGAAGAGACAGGCAACTCAGTCTTTGTGGCATTGTTCAATTTAGCACCTGTTTAAAGCCTGAATCTTGGTGCTCTGTAGACATATTTCTTGAGCCTTGATAGGAGCGACAATAAAATGATTTTTTTAACTGCATAAATAGCCAAATATTTTTCAAGTATGCCTTGATTCTCCTAGAAATACTCTGTGAGACTGGGAAAAGGCCCAAAGTCTTGCAAGGGCAAAGGCTTCTGGAAGCAACGCACCTTTGAGGCTTGCACAAGATAGAGGTGAGCCATGTCTGAGCCGTGTCTGAGAGATATAGAGTTCACTTGTGAGCCCTCACTTGCAGCACAGGGCAGTGATTCAGCTTCATACCGGGAAAAAAGGCTGCTTTTTCTTTTATTCTGTGCTTAGGACGTCATTGCTCAGCTGGGCAGCTTGGCAGGAAGATAGCCTTGAGGACATGATGCGGAGCACACACCACACTTGAGCAGAGCTCTGTGTGCACGGTCTGTTCATTGTCTCATGGATTTCAAAGACTGTGTCAGCCTGGGAAAAAACTTCAAAACCAAGTGCATCTCTAGCACTGATGACGTATCTTAGGCCTTCAGTATCAAACAGGCTTTGTCGCTCCAGTTCCACATTCAACAGGAGTGTAATTCCATCACATTCACCCTTTTTCTTTCTGTCTTCAAGGAAATGTCATTTTCCAAAAGAGCATTAGCCCAATGCAAAAGACACCAAGAGACATTTATATATTCCTTAACAAATCTTTGAGGTGTCCAAATGATGGCTAAGCAATGTTACTCTTTAGACCAGGCAGCTATAACAAGATAAGATCTGATCTGATGCCAAACTGTTTGGCTTTATTGGTTTACAGCATTTGGAAGAGTGTGTAGCTATTCTGTAGCTACTTTGGTTGGAGTTGCAGAACTTAGCCAGTGCTTTGGTGAGCTCCTGGTTTCTCAGTGCATGTAAAGTACTGCACAGTGGCATCAGTAAATGACACCAGTTAAATTATAGTTGCCTAGGAAATGCCATTCTTTTCAAATAGTGACATGGCCATGGCGTTCCTATGGCATCATAACTTATCATGCAGACCAGAGCAAGACCATATCCCTGAGCATAACACCATCGGTCCACAGAAACACTAGCAACAAGAAAAAACTGGCTTCTCTGCTTTGCAGTATTGGCTTCCACGAGCATATAACCCAATATATAGTCCCTAGATCTGAGGTGTAGACATGTCTCGTCTGGTGCCAGTAACTTTCCTCTGTAAATCTAATATCCCTTTATAGGAGAAAAGGTGTCCCTAGAGCTACACTGTGAAATCAACTGCAAGTGAAATGGTGGGCAATTTCAGCCTTGTCACCCACTGTTCCAAGTGCTGGAGATACCTCACTATCTTCATGTGCCGCAATACAAACACAGAAGTGAGGATATTAAAAAAATAAATAAAAACAAAAACTCTGAAAGCATAAAATGTAAACACAACATTGCATACAGCTTTTCCTCTGGGAAAGGAAAAACAAACCACATGCACCATATACTACTAATCACGTGATGTAATGTACTCCTGGAAGGCACACAGCTTCTGGGAGGATAAAAGCAGTATATAAAAAACTTATGGATAGTGGAACAGCCTGGACACCACTGCTCACTAAATTCACAGAGCTTCATTAAGCTGAAGCAGATAATGGGGAAGATGCATGGAGAGGCATTTCTGGTGGTTTGTTTGTTTGCTTGCTTTTTCCAAAATGGAAACAAATCTTCAGACAACAAGAAAGCTAAGTAAGATACATCAGGAAAGCAAATATGAGAAACAACTTTTTCTTATTCTCTCTTTCACAGTTTTTCCTCTGGCTCTTTAAAACAGTAACCTAGGTTGAAGCAAAAAAAAAAAAAAAAACCCAAAATCAGAGAAATCATGGCCCTCCGACCCTCCTAAGTTCGCTGCAGAGTGTGCACCAGCAGGAGTCACGTTTGGGTTGTTTCACACTGGCCTGTAGCAGGCTCAGGAATGATGAACTTCTGCTCTTTAAAGGCAACAGGATGAGTCCCAGCACGGCTATCACCCCCGAGCAGGCACAGTGCTCAGATAATGACACTGCTGTGGCAGCTGAGCCCTCCCATTTCCTCTGGTGAATAAACACCTCTGCTTCCTCTTGATTCTCCCAACAGATATTTGGCTACCAGTTTTCTCAATTTCCTCATGACAGATGAAGAAAAGTCTAGGTATTTCCCAGTTGCGCATATCCCCCCAGTTATAGCCTTGGCATGCATTGAGAAATGATTTCCCCTTTTATCAGCTAAACCTTCACACAAGCTTCCCCTGGTTCCTTTGCTGGCAAAGAAAAAAAAAAAGAGTCAGAGAGAGAGATCACAGGTTCTGCATCTACTCAAGAAATGACACAGCATGCTAAAAGCTCCTCAGAGATTGACGTGATTGAAAGTTTAAGTGTAAATCCATCAGGAAGATATTTCTCAGTATTTATCCCAATCAGTCTTGATGGCTCAACAGCAATTCATCGTTTCCCATCTCAACTCACTTCTGCTGCCTTCTCCAAAAGGGTGAGACATCAGAGACATTGCCAAAACCTTTTCATGACAAACCTATTCCACTACTGCCAGTAAAGTCAAGGACAAGTATGATTTTGTTATTCCCTAGTGTGGCAGAGGCACGTCAAAATCCCTATAACTCATCACCACCTCTCAGCATCTCAGCTCCCGCCGTTTCCAGGTAGTGAGGTACATGCCCTCTCCCTAGCTGTTACTCTGCTTTCAACACGCTCACTTGTGTTACACACTTCATCCTTCAGGGATGTGAATGTGCTACGGCAGTCAGCGCTGCTAGGTTAGGCCAGAGCAGTTTTCTTTTTGTCCCCTTGCGGATTCAAGGAGTGGGAGAAGGACTTCATTTTTATGAATAGCAAGGACAGGATGCTGTGCAGTTTTTAGCCTTTTGTGTATTGAAACCATGGTGTTCACAATGGCGTGTTTCGGAGTTAACATCCCTCAGGAGGAAAACACACCGGAGGAAGCATTTCCTGCTGTGGGCAGTTGACAACTGGTGTTGAAAAAGGGCTTCTCAAGTGATGGAGAAGAGGCTATTTTGGGGAAGGCTGGTAACATTATTTTACTCGTCTCGTCAACAGTGCTGGTGGTTACCATAACACAAGTGCAGTGACAGATCAAAGTGGAAAAATGACCGAGGCCGAGAGCCTCAGGTCAGGATTTGTGCCCCACTGTGCGCACACAGATACCTTCACTCACCCTTCTGATCCTCACGTAGGGGCAGCCGTCCTTCACCTGACAAAAGTCAGAGCAAGAATGGAGAAGAGAGGGATGTGTGGGCACAGAAAATCATGTGCACAATATCACATATGGGCTAAGTCTCTGGAGAGCTGTGATAGCCAGGGCAGGGATTGATGTAGCATAATATAGAAGAAAGAAAAAAAGAATGTCAACCTATCTCTGTGGTACAGGCAGACCTTAACAGAGCAAGGATTTCACAGGACATATTTCTGAAAAGAAACACAGACAAATGGAAATGTAAGGGTCTAGATTAGGGCAATTCTGGGGAAGTTCTGAGAAGCTTCAGCAGATAACTGAGTCTGAAAGGAAGAAAAAAACGAGTACATTCAAAGAGACTCAACTACTGAGCACTGAGGTCTGCAAAACTACAACAGGTCAGCAGCCAGCCACCTTGGGACATCTGAAGGAGGTAAAAATAAATACTAATTTCTGCTAACTAGTAGCAAAACTTTTTGTTCCTTGGAGCAAACCAGGAGGGGATACATCTAATGCAAATATGTATTTCTAGCCAGTCACCACCTCCACAAAACCAGTAGTACGGGTTAATCCAACAATAATATCATTTATTTTGGGAGAAGAAATTTAAAATAAAAGTTGTACAACTCTACAGTTGCTATGAGTGGAATTGGATTAAGCTTTTTTCAGAAAAATGTTTTCAACCAGAAAAATATCCAAATATTTTGGTGAATTCCTGTCAAGATCTTTGAACTACTACAGCCAAAAGAGAGTGAGAAGAATATGGTTAACCATAAAAATATTTAAGTTCAAGACTTTCAAACACAAATATTCAGTTTTCCTGTCTGAAACTATGTGTAAATTTCTCAAAATAGCTCTGCATGTATTTTTAAGATTAAGGGAGGTGGCAGGGGTTTCTCTCTTGAGTCCTTTATTTGCACAGTGTGGGGCAGCTATACTGGAGGGACAAAGGGGCTTGCAGAGCTCTAGATAGGGCTGCCTGGCATGTCATGTTCCTCACATTAGAGGACAGCTGCACAGTCTCCTTTTGTTCACCCATTCCCTGGCATCGTGACTGTTGTCACTTCTTGTGGCTTCGGCTGACATGGTGAATTTGACAACACGGATGAGCTTGCCTTTTGTGTTGCTGCCTCGTCTCAACCTTGGGTACTTTAGCTTGCCCCACACGTTAAGACTACTGTTGCCCACAACTCTCATTTGCCCATAGCGCTACTGCCAAGACAAGTAAGTTTTCTCCTTCTCTTCATAACATTTCTTTTACTGTAAAAGGGCCATACAGCCCTTGGGAAAAAAATAAAATAAAAGTCAGCAAGCTGAATGTTTACTTAATTGTTGTTCAAGAGTTGGCTCCTGTGGAAACTTTGGCCAAACGCAATGCTCTAAAACATAGTTCCCTTCTACAAGAGTGCCAGAAAACCAGGGGGCAGGTGGCAGTTCTTGAACAATAGTCAATTACACTTTTTAGGCAAATATTTGCTCATGTGTCCAGACAATAATGTCTTGTGGAAATGTGTTTGCACAATGTCCTTGACAAAGGCTCGTCTATTAACCTGGACACAATTGGGTACAGCTCTGGAACAGAGCTTAACACATGAACTTCTCTCTTCAAATAACAAAATAACCTCATGCATCCAACTCTGAGCAAAACAACGACCCCGTATTACTTTCACATGAGAAACATAATCCTGTTGAAGAGAATTTACTTTTAACCTATAAAAACAGCCAACATGAACTGTTGTGCTGAGACCTCTAACGCAGCTCCTACAATTCTAATGTGCTTCCAGCCTCGGCCAGGTGGCCCAAGGACGGACTTGCGAAGCCCCTGCAAGGTGCTCATGTGGCCGCTTTGCTCCTGCCTGAGCCCAGAGCAGCAGGAAGCCCACGGCTGCCTCAGCACGGGGCTGCTTCCGAGCATCCTCTGCCCTGCGTGGGGCTGGCTTTGCTCAGCACCGCGCTGGCCAGGCAGGCACAGATCCCCACCGAGGTGCCCTGCATGCAGCGATGACCATGGACCCTCATTTTGGGAGCTCTGGGCACATCCCGACACATCCCGACATTGCTGGCACACGTGCTGCTGAGCAAGAGCAGCTAGCCCAGGGGGGCCTGAACCTGCAGTGGGAACCACTGCGGAGGGGTTGTGGATTGGGCCTGTGCAAAGTTCAGCTGCATTTGCTGTATTTATCTGTGGTTTTGGGGTCACATGCAGTGAATGGTCTGCAGTGGGGCTATCAGCCAGAGACGTCCGGGAACTTTAAGTTTAGCCCTTTGGATAGTGATTAATAGTCGCAAGTTGATCCTCTTCCCCTCCAGTGAGTTCCTTAATAAGTGTTCCTTTTTTTTTTTTTTTTTTCCCCTGAATGTTTACACTAATACACATTTTTTTTCTGGACATTTTGGCTGATAAGTTCCAGCAGCTGCTTTACACACATGCGTTCGCTGCATCTTGATGTCGATTCAGCATCCACGAGGTGTGTGAGTCAATTCAGTCATGTGGGATTGTTTCTTATTCCCTGACTAAAGGACTGGCACTCATACAGGGGAGAACATGTTTGCTGTAGACAGTTAGTAAAAAAGTAAATAAAAGACAATAGACGCAGCAATGGCCGAAAATTCACTGCAACCACGCGTTGCGTTTGTACTAAAGCAGATGTGACAGAAGTTTTCCAGTTTTGTCTAGGTATTCACAAAAAATTAAGGACCGTCCCTGCTGTTGCCAAGCTCATTGCAAGGGTAGCTGGATGAAATCCTATGATCTGTGTTACTGCAGGAGGTCAAACAAGACGAGCTACTAGTCCCTGCTGACCTCAAAACTATGAAGCTAGGAGTCACAGAAAACCAAACTTGCTCTGTTTGTTCGTTAAAAAAATATTCCAGAGCCAGTTGTTTAGCTTTTATCTCTCTTGATGAGCTGTTGAATTCCTGCTGCAGCATTCCTGAAAGTAAAATCACAGTGGTAACTGTTTCATTGCTATCATTATCTTAGGCTGCTTCCCCTCCCAAAACTTTATTCCCCATATCATTGCAAAGGCTATTTTTAAATGGGAAGAAAGCTCTAAAAACTTCTTGCTTGTCTGAATAAAAAGTATTACTACTATGGGACAGTAATCTCAGGTTTCCATGATGAAGACCATAGAGACAATTAAAGCATAACAGGTATGATGGGAATTGTACTTTCTTAGGTATTGCAGTGCTTCTCCTTTCCTTCCCTTAGAGGTTTTCATGGGTTAGATCACACTGCCTAAGCCAGACTCCCAAGGTGTCCCTGACCACTAATGCATATAACTAAAGAAGGGCCTATTTTACTAATTTATTATTAATTTATTAGCAAAGTATCAAAGATGAGGAGCAGTTTAGATTGTACTCTTGTGGAGCAGAGGGAAAGTCATCAAGACTGCTGACGCAGCTGAAGGTCATAGAGTCCAGCACAGGTGAGGAGAATTTGGGATACCTGATCCACAGTTCCTTGTAGGGAAGTCTGCCGGAAGTTTTCGTTCTGACCTCAAGCATGAGCTCAGCTGAAAATTAAAAAAAAAAAAAAAAAAAAATTTTTGGAGGAGAGAGAGCTTATACCCTGAGTAACAATATCCAGTGGCTTCTGAGGAAATTCAACCCGAGGAAGAACGGCTGCTGTCAATGACTGCTCCCTAGAAGAAGCCTTTAATGGAGTGACTGAAGAAATTCGGGCATACACAAAGGCAAAAAGTATTTGCGCCCCTGGGCCAGAGGCTGCCTTCAGTTACACCCAAGAAACCACATGAAAGCGCCCCGCGTGCGAGGTGCCAAGCGAAGCCACAGAGCCCTGCGTGCCGTTTGCTGCCGTCAGCGCCCGCGCGCGCGGCAGGCACTGGGCACCCGCGGCTCCCGGCCTGGCACTTGCCAGTCGAAGCGCCGTGGCCCCGTGACGGCACCTCTCCGTGGGGTCCTGCACCCCGGGAAGCGAGGCCGAGAAGCGGAGGCCAGCCAAAGCCCCGGGGCAGCCCTGAGGCGCGGAGGTTGCTCTACCCCACCGCACCATCTAGCGTCAGCATGCTTAAAAACACGCTGGGCTCCCGCACCCACCGCGCTGGGCCCAAGGCATCCTAAGCGAACGCTGGTCGCCGGTCGTGCACCACGTTTCCGAGCACACGATGCACTTCGTGAAGTTTGGATGGCCCCCGGGAGCTGTGAAGTGCACCCGGGGCAGGAGGCTGCTGCCCTCTGGAAGGGCTGTGGGCATGGGGTCGTTCCTGCCCTCTCTTTGGGCATGTGCACTTATGCTGCATGGCCATATGTAGCTACCTGAACAGATCAGATTCGCACCCAGATTAATAGCAAAAGTACACTGCTAAGCACAACAAAATACGTGGGGATTGCCATAAGCAGGACATTCAGATCATACATCTCCTGTTTAAAACAGAATAATGCTCTGTGACGATAGCATCACTCGGTATTCAACTGATACCTTGAAGCTTATGCACTGGCAATTAATATCTGAACCACAGGGGCCTTATTCTCCACAGAATGTGTGATATGTGGGCCCCTCAAGGCAGGTGTAAGGACAGTTCCCCAAGTTCCCACTCATACTTTTAATCATGTGATGCTTTATTGACAATTATATACAGGAAAAAAAAAAAGTATCTTTGGATCTGCTTTTGGATTCTGGTGGTAAGAGTGGCTATATGCTACCCTCTGACCTGAAAATGTTGAAGGACATGAGAACTGGAAATCTACATTTCAGGATGCAACAGCATTTTCAAAGTAAGGAGGGTCTTCTTTGCAGGAACTGTGACTGGCCAGTTATGGGGTGTAATATAGCCTGGAAACTACTGAGCTTCCCCAAAAGGTGAGCATCTTCAACAAGGTATTCCCTTTATATTTAAGCATACTGAAACTTCCACTCTTGTAGTTCTGCTTTCTTTAGAAATCCATTATCCTCACACTTCAATTTCATCTACAGAGTTATGATCTTAATGATCTTATCCTTTTTTTTTTTTAAATGAAAAGAAAAATCCTGGTTATTCAGGTAATAGCTCCATTACAGATGGTAATGAATATAAAAAGTCCATTATCTTGGAATGGGGATTAATTTGCAGGAATAACTATTGCTTCACTGACAGATAAAAAGCTTTCTTCAATATTTTATAAAAATTGCAAGAAAAAGTAATATCCACCAAAATTATTTTCATTAGTTTTATTCTTTTAATAGTAAAAATATTTCTTTAATTATCATAATGCAGAAATATTTGCATTTAAAGGAAGTTAACACTGGGTCTAAATTAGCAGACAGACTCTCTACTCATAGGTTTATGTACTGCGTTGCTAGAACGAAAAAAAAAGGAAAAATCCTAATGGTTGTTAATATTAGTATAGCAAGTAATGTCAGTATAAGAGAAGATTAATTCTAATACTGCATATTTGTTTTCTCATTGTCTTAGAAATAAACTGCAGGTATATGTGCATGCCTGTGCAGTTATTTTCATCTACAAAAAAGACCTGCCCTCCTGTTACATACTCTAGCAGGTAGCAAAATGATTTTTCACTTCGTGGTAGCCCTTTAGGGTTTGTCCCAAGGATGTGGGGAGTGCATATCCTTGGGGGGTGCCCCTCTGTTATCTGGGGCTGACACCCAGGTACCCCAGTGGAGGGCCCTGGAGACATTTTTCATAGTGAAAAATATTTAGGGTGCCGAGTATCTCACTTTTGGTGAATCCTAGTGCCATCTTTTGGGGGAAAGAGGAATATTCCTTTACAGACAAATACGCCTTGATGGAGTTAGGAGAGAAAAAGTCGTTTTCCTGCTTGCTCTCACTCCTGAAGGAGTGGGCTCCTGCTGGGGCTCCCACACGTGCAGGAATGGTTCCAAGGTGCACAGTGTCCCAGATGGCCTGAAGCTGCAGCGGTCTGAGGAGACAAACCCAGGCAGTTTGCAAGGAGTTAAGCCGTGTCCCAGGGCATGCAAGATGGGAAAGCCATGCCAGACCCCTGCCTGGATTTGCAGCACATGGCAAGTGCTGGCTCAGGAGCCCTGATGCTAGCCAACTTGGCCAGCCCCTGCAGCACAGCCCAAGCCACAAGAGCCTGTCCAGAGAACAAGGCAGCTCTTCCTGGAGTGGGCACCAGAACTGCACCCGTTATGCAATACAGTGCCAGCATGAAGTCACAAAAACCTCATTATAAAACCAAGCAAATTGGGCAAAATCCTCCCAAAAGGGAGTGCTGTGGAAAACACACAATCACGAGGTGGCCTTTTGAGCAGCTGTAACAGGGATCAGTAGAAAAGCTTTACACACACAGGAGACGTTTCTTAGCTGTAGAGTTTTCAGCAATCACTGAATGGCACCTAGAATCTCCTCCCATGCAGAATTTGCACCTTTGGCTGGCCTACCTCCAGTCTTCTCTGAAAGAACAGATTTATTCCATACTGTTTCAAACAATTTACTTTCCAATGGTTGTTCACACCCGGGAGTTTAGATGATTGTCATGTAAAATTCATAGGATTGCCGAATAGTTAGGGGTTGGAAGAACTTCTGGAGATCATCTTGTCCAACCTCCCCGCTCAGGCAGGGTGACTTACAGCAGATTGGGCAGGACCGTGCCCAGATGGCTTTTGAGTAATTCAAAGAAAGGACACTCTATAACCTCTCTGAATGACCTGTTCCAGAGTTCAAACATCCTCACTGTAAAAAATGTTTTTTTGAATTCATATGGATTTTCCTGTGTGTATTTTTTTAAATTTGTTTGTTTGTTTTTTGTTCACTGGACACCCCTGAGAAAAGTCTGAGACCATCTTCTTTACTACCATTATTTATACCCATAAAATACTTCTGAGCCTTTTCTTTTCCAGGCTAAACAATCCTATCTCTTTCCATCTCTCCTCATATGAGAGATGCTCCAGTCCCTTCTTCATTTTACTTGCTTTTGCTGGGCTTTTCCAGAACCTCTGTGTTCTTCTTGTACTGGGGAGCCTGGCAGTGCACACAACACTCTAAACGTGGCTTCCCCAATGATGAGTAGAGGGGAACGATCACCTTCCTTGGCCTGCTGGCAAAACAGCCTAGTGCCTTGCAGTACTTATGCTGTGATCTTTCACTGGACTGTGCTCTGAGAGGAGCCCAAGAGGAATGTGAGCTTTCACAGCTGAGGTGGCTTTTCTATTGACCAGTCCCATGAGAAGTTCTGGTCCAACAAGATTTGTGCCCTGATATCTGCCTCACCATGTGAAGTGCTGAGCTAGTCAGCAGAGCCAAGCAGTTCCAGCTGACACCTATCCACTCTAACGGTAGCCCCGCTGAGGTGAAGAATTGGTTTGCTCATGGGATCCTGTGACCACACAGACCGAAAAACAGAGGTTTTGATTTGCAGGATTAGAAAACAGGAAGTTTCGAATCTGTTCCTTTCAACCTCCAGCACCCCAGGAGATCTCTCTCAGAAAGCTTGCAGACCCTGAGCTGGCGTCAGCAGCAACTCATTGAACCTGGAGTGTTTTGCAGGAACCACTTTGGACTCACTATTTTAGTATTTTTCTTTCTTTGTTTTACTGCACAATTTCTGAGTGGCTTTACAGTTGGAGAGGGATATCTGAACAACAGGAAAGCAGCCCTACTTCACCTCTGAAAGTAAAGGTCTCTGAAAACGTGGAGCCAGGCTGCGGGGCTCTCCTGAGGATTTACCTGAACCAGTCTCAAGCACAACATGAAGAAAAGACACCAGCAGAGACCTATATCTGGTAAGACATTGAGGATCAAACACAGCTCTCTCCCTTTCAGCTAAAAATGAGTGGGAAACCAGTACAGACCACTATCCTACAGGCTCAAAATGGAAAGGGCAATACAGAAAACAGCAAAACAATTTGGGAGGCAGCTGCCACTGCAGGTTTGAGTGAGAGGCTGTGAAACCTGTGACCACTTGAGTGTCTATGAAGTGTTCATTCACAGGCATCCAGGCTGCCTGTGTTGCAGTGGCAGTGAGGTTGGCCCGCAGCCTCACAGACATTCAGTTCAATAGCTCTCCACAAACACAACCAGGGGAACCCTGTCCTTGCTGATCCAACCTGCAGACCTTCCTGCTAGTAGCCATTTAGCTTTCAAACTCACTTACCAAATCTCGTATTTTTAAAAACAAATTTCTGGTAATTCCAACTGGTAGAACTGCAAAAGGTTTTTGCTGAATCACAGCAATGCTCTTGCCAGGCCTTGGGTGCTGACATTTAAATGAGAAGGCTCCCTATCCAGCAATAAACTGCTGGTGGCGCTGGGACATTCTCTGAACAAATTTCTCTAGTTGTGGTGCACAAGAACCACAGTCTTCATTACCTGCAGAGGCAATGTCCTTGCCTGTGAACACCATCAGCTAATGTGTTGTAGATTCACCTTTGATGATGAAAAAATGACCTATGCTTTGCAGATCCACAGCTCTACAACCAACCTTACCTGTAGAGATTCATCAGTTGGGGGTGTCCACCAGCCGCAGGAGCCATAGTTTTGGGATGTCACGACAAGAGCTAAGAGACAAGATCTACTACCTTAGTGGAAGGAGCTGACACAACCACTTCGTGTTGTTAGGAACGGTCAAAGTGGATGCAGGAGTATTTACAGGCTAAGCCCTGTATGCACTTCTATGCCTATTTTAGTCAAAAGAAGAATACTATTCCTAGAAAATGCTCAGCTCACCTTTTTCTACAGGTGGGGCTAAGCCTAGTGCTCTTGTGGAAGCTCATCCTGTCGATAATTGTATACCCATGCCAGGCTAGGAAGGCGCAGGGGAGCACCACTCCTTCCCTGGAGGTAGATCAGTTCTCATTCTGGATCACCAGGAATCAAACCCCTGCCTCAAAAACTTGGCAGTCTGACAACAGAACAGACTAGCATGCATCCTTTTACATTATTGCTCAGGAAACTCATTAACACCTTCAAGGTCTGAGGGAGTGCTTCTGTCTACAGATGTTCAGGGGCCCTGAAATAGGCTGTGACCTAGAATCCCACTGTTGCTATCTAAACGGCAGTTGGAGACCCTTGGCTGCCCCACAGAATGAGTTAGAAAATTCAAAGGAATTTTCCTTTGCTAACCCAGAACTGTAAGACCTGTGTAGGAGAGTATGCTGGGGAATAAAATTCCTATTTGTTCATATCTAGGTATACAGGTAACAAATCATGATTATAAGCCTAATGAACCAGGGTGCTCAAACCCAATTGACAAACTTCTCTCATCAACCGTCTCTTTATCCTTCCAGGAACACTCCAAGTCCCACTGTCAGGCCATGAAGCTGTCAGTAAAGGTTTTGAAAAGTGTCTTGGTGAATATTTTTGTTCATTTTGTATGAAAGCATCCTACTGTTCAATAGCTGCCTCTGTTGATAGGTGTCTTTCCAACTGAAACCATGGGTTTCACAGCTCATGCTCAGCTTCAAATTTGACAGAAATAGCACCACTTTATTAAACAATAAAGAACCAGAGAAGTTTTTCTGAAACATCTAAGAGACTTAGAGACACAAATCCTGTGATAAATCTGTAAGATTTGTGAAGCTAAGTTACATTGGGGCTTTTGAAAACCTCATCATCAGTCAACTAATTAACTACTTTTTGCTCGATATTCTGATTAAGTAAAATAACTTTTCCTCTTCCTCTTCTCCACTTTTGTCTTATACTATACCAAAATTAAAGACAAAAGACATTTTAGACCCTGACAACTGGCTGTGCTTTAATTATAATTACAGTAAGGCCCATCAGACAATTTTCAGAAATGACCGAACCATCAGAAGTCTCTGCTTTTAGACCTAAGTAAGCAGGCAAATTGTACAGATACTGACGTTCAACAATAACTACAGGCACCTGCCATATCTCATTTCCATTAGAACTATTTCTGTAGTTACAACACTAAAAATACTAAAGCAGTGACTAGCTAGTGACCTTGTGTGCTACTACGCTAAAATCAGATCCAAAGAGTGCATTGAATCTGGCTTACACTGGGAGACACAACATTGTATACATAAAACTCTTGTTTTTCAATTACAATTAAAACAGCAAGAGCGAACAAAGCCACTTACAGAGTGCTAAGCCAGCATTTTATACAACTTCTGACAAAACAACAGAGATATATCATCTGATACTTTTGCAAAGTCTGGGATGATTTATGGTATACTATAAATTTAGCATTGCAATACACTTAATTGTTGAGGTAAGTTGTTAAGAAATGAAAAATGCTGGTTAGCTCATTTTGCATAGCATTCATCGGTGATTGGAACTGGATATTACGTTCCCAGTGGAAATTACCAGCATTGGCAAGGCTATTTTACAGCTGTTCAGTGTGCGGTCTACATTGTAATGAAGTCGTGACATGAAATGTTTGTGAAAATTAAAATGAAATGTTAGCTGAAAATACACTAAAGTGATTAGTGAAGAAAGAGAAATGAAGTATAACTTTAAAAAAACTCTACCTAATCTTCTCAGTTCATACAGCTTTAGATGTTACTTTAGACCAGATGTGCTAAATTGCCTTCTCCTATTGAATCGCATGTCCCATTTCCTCTCCAGCATCTCCTTTGGGCTGTCTTAGTACTTTGAATTAAACCTGACCTTACCTTTGCCTTATGCCTTTTTTTTTCTGTAGCTTCTTAATTCGCCAGGCTCTGTGGTCTCCTTTGCTTTCACTTTTCCTTTCTCTTAACCTCTTCATAGCCAGTTGCTGTTGCCTTCCCCACAATCCTCAAATCAATTCCTCACTCCCCATTCCTACAAGAAAATCACTCGTTTGGGCTTCCACAAGTGTTGTAACTTCCCTGTTTTCCCCTGACAGGCAATTCTTCCTTCCCCAAACTCCAGAGCAAAGAGCTGCTAAATCAGTCTCCGTGACTGCTGCCTTATGCACTGTCAGCCCACATTTCAATCCTAGGAACAACCCAGAAAACAACCTTTACCTGTTTTGGGAATTGAGCCCTTCCCTGGTACTGTTCTGCTCCAAAGAGTGTTGCCTACTCAGTGGCTGAAGATTAGTCCTAATCTTCAGGTCTTTTCTTGGAAACTCATGATAGAAGGCCTAAGATTCACTTGCAGCCATTTGGCTGTTATGCAGAGCCACTCTCAGCTTTTCCACAACAGTAGCGAACAGTCATTCAGAGAAATAGCAGACACTTTAGTTCCTATGGGAGTCGAGCTATGAGATGGCTATGGATGTCAGGTTATGAGACCATCACGGTGTCTGAGAACTTTTTACATGTTTCCTGGATTTATCCTCAGAATTTATCAGTAGGAAAAAAAAAAAAAAAAAGCGAAAACATCAAAAAACCCAACAAGTTCTCTCCTCCTTCAAGAAAAAGCTGAAGTGGAAAATATGCAGCAAGACTTTGTAAAAAATATATCCTCTCTTCCAAACTTTTATTAGTCTTGTCTATTTAAAAATGAACACTTCAAAGAAGCATCTGTTACTCATGATGTGTATTTACCATACCCAGCACAATAGGATCCGACTCATGTCTGGGTCATCTGAATACCATTCTCATCTCAGGGAACCACAGGATATTGATGCAAAATGCTGATGTTTCTGGAAATTAGACAACATACTTCTTTTTCTATCCATAAAGAGAATGGTTGAACTCCCTATCACTCCCTCCTCTTCCCTTGCATTTTGTGTATTGTAACACAGTTAAACATGCCACTTTCCACAAAGGAATAGGGACATTATTTCAAAAAGTGACCATTTTAGTGGTCGTGATGTTGCAGGTGCACTAGGGAGCTTCACAAGTCCTCCAGCTCCTCTCCAGGATGGTTCATGTCTCTTGCAAGCTCTGCATCATTGCTGGTAGACGCATGCCCATGTCTCACCTGCCGTAGATATCTGAATGGCTGGTTTCCCAATATACACTGGTAATTAGTTATACAAAATATGCAAAGAGATTGAGTGAAAGACTTATCTAAAACTTAAAACCTGCCTTTCATATTTTTCCAGGACTACTTTCGAGTCAAGCTTGAGTGTGTGTGTGCCTATTTTAAAGACCTAGCATTCATTTTCTGCAGAGCAGCTTTAAAGTTTCCAGAGCAGAAGAATAACACCTTCAACTTAAGGAAAATTGGAAATGCACAGGGATTTTTTTGGCAACCTTATTTGTGATTATCTAGTATTAAGTGGCAACACACTCCTGGGTGCTCTATGGATGCGCAGTTTCTGCCCCCCCAAAAATTCAGCCTGTCATGAACATAAACAGGACAGGGCCAAAATAAACACTCTGCAGTTGGGCAACATGAGCTAGTGGAATTAGTATAGTGAATTTGTAACAGTGGTTTGGAAAAAGCCTCCCTAGCGGTGTTCTGGCAGAAAGATCTGAGAAAGAGAGGTATTCAGTTCATGAGCAAAAAGCTGCACCAAACACAAGAAAGAGAAAGAAAGCCAATGCAAAGCTGAGATGAGGAAGGACTGTTTAGCTGCTCAAGAAAGATCTCTCAACCAGATGATACTACATGTTCTTTAGCTCCTGCTTTGCGGTCACAGACATAAAATCCACTAGGAAGGAAGAGTCAGTCCAACAAGTCATAGATGGAAATGGTTAAGACAGAAGGAGACATCAGAAGACAGATGGAGACATCGGGCCTGCTCCTGTGCAGAGGCATTAAAAAAAAAAAGACCATTAACAATTATCAGAGAACTAGAGGGAAAAGTTTGTGAAGTGAAATATGTCTAAACTTGGTTAATAGCCAGCTGGAGGGAGCATGGTAATAAATTGCAAATATTTGCAAATCTGTAAACATTGAGATGGGCTAGGAACTCTGGCATGTGATGCATGGGAAACATAATCACAAGAAATTACAGAAGGAAAATAGCAGGAAAATAACATTTAGGGAAAAAAAAAAGAAGTCTTTGACAAAATGATGCATTACCTTGTGCATTGAAGAAAGAGGTGGAAATACCTTGCAGCTGACACCTTTGAAATAGCAGATAATTAAGGAAATGCTGGAGAGTATACTATAGAAGATATTTCTGTAATAGCGAAGGTGCTGGATGGGGTAACACAAGTGGCCTTTCT
Source organism: Crypturellus tataupa (assembly GCA_034781795.1). NCBI lineage: Eukaryota > Metazoa > Chordata > Aves > Tinamiformes > Tinamidae > Crypturellus > Crypturellus tataupa. The sequence goes on from JAWLRI010000285.1 coordinate 4,096,388, forward strand.
CGTTGTTTCTTTTAGGGCTTTGCCTAGAAACCTATTCTGTCCCTTATCGTGCTATAAAATATCTATTGCTCAAGATTCTGGTGTGCAGTCTAAGGAATCTTCTGGGTATGATTTTGTGAAGTCCTTGCTCCATTGATATAAAAGCACATCATAGGCCAATAACTAAAACTAACTTTCCTGTCTTACTCTGCTTTCTGGAAAAATGTGCATTTTAAACCAAGCAATCATGCGTTGAAACAATTTGTGCATTACAGTTATCCTAATATGTGCATTAACCAGCTCACCAGCCTGTGGGCCAACACTCATTTCAGAGATACTCACTTGTTCCTTCTGCTGCTGATTTGGCAGTAGCAGCTTAAAAAATAAAAACCACATGAGTTTTAGAGGTCAAAAGTCTGAAGTGACAACACAGTGGTAAGTGGTTTCTCCCTTCTTCAGGCTTCTTCATTTGCTACATCACACATGTAATGCAGTCTCAACCACCAGTGCCTTGAAGAAACTGAACTGCCTGGGGACCACGGGAGTCAAAGCACTTTGGAGGCTGCAGCTGGAGCCTGGAAACGACCAGGGAACCAATGCAGCCTCTTGAGCAGACTCATGTGTTTCCTTCAAAAGCACCACTCAAGACTTCTGAATTTTGAATTCATGTGATAAGGTGAGAAATGGAAAACAGCAAAGGAGAAAAGTGAGTCACACTTTTATTCTGCTGACATCTTAGCTCTGAAGGCTACAATCACAAGATACATGAAGAGCCCCTCCACCGACTAAAAGGAAATGAAGTACTCGTGTTTCTTCAGGATGCAGTTAAATTCAGACATGTATTAATCAAACTGGATGTTATTCCAACTGGTTGCTGATTAGGGTAAGCAGAGCTTTTTTGCAGGCAGTGGAACAAAGTGCACAGGAGTGTGCAGAAGTCTAAACCATTGAAGATCCCTGCATTTCTGTGGGCAGAGCTTATGAAGCCTGTGGCATTTGAGGCATTCAGCGTGGACTCTTCTGAATGCAGAAGGCGAGGGGGGGAAGCTCTTCGAATGAAGGTGTTGGGTACAGCTAGTGCTATGCTGTCCTAGCCTTTAAGAAATTGTGTCAATTTCCCCCCTTAGAATTCCAGTGCAAGTATTGTAAAATGTTGTTCAAACACATTTCTGTTATCTTCATTAAACTGGAGTTACTGCTGGGGGAAATATTTACATCCAGAATGTTGAGATTTGAGCTTCCTAGTATTATTTTCAAATCTTTTCTTACTATCACCTTACATGTGTAGTTTCTCAGAGAGTTGCAAGTTTCTTGGTGAAACATAAGCATATACACACTAAAATCTCTAACATCTGGAAAAAATACAGTTACCACCTTGAATCTTTTGAGTGTTATAATGAAGAATGAGACCTTGCTGATAACTGACTGAAAAGATGTCCTAATTTAAATGAAGACCAAAATTATCAGCATCACCATCTTGTACAAGAGTGGACTCAGGGCTATACTGTCTGCACACAGGTGCGTAAAAGGCACAGAGAGCTTCCTCAGCTGAAGCCTTATGGTCTAGCTGAGCCTTGTGTGAATGTCTCTTGTGGTATGGAGTCAAAGACTCTGCAGCTTCCCCGAGCATACCTTCTAGCTGTGTCAGGACTGTCTTCCTCCAGGAAATAGGAAAAAGGTCAGAAGAGGGACTTAGCCCCTAATACTTTGCCCTCGTACATCTCTTTCTGGCTCCCAGCAGAAGCATGGTCAGAGTAGCAGGCAGCAAGTAGTAGAGACATCCCTGTGGGTCTACTACCTGTTTTGCCTCTGCCATATCTCTGGGACACCAGCCCAGTGCCTGGTCTTCATTGTGAGGGGTCTCCACCACCACAGTCTGCATCAATTCTGTTCCAGCGAGGACCTGGACCGTCTCTTCTCATTCCATGATATCTCTCCCATTGCACATGGCAGCAGTTGACGAATAACACCTGGAAATCCTGCAAACTGCTCTGTGAACACTTTTGAGGCTTCCAGACATGCCCTTGGTTGTCTCATCTGGATTTTCAAGTGTTTAATTAAAGGGACATTCAATAACACTTTTTTTTTTTTTTTTTTTTTTGAGCTGGACTGTGCACATGATGTCGATAGAAGTAAACTATTATTCGTATAGGGAGCATGTAGGTATGCCTGGCATAGCTTTCTAAAATGGTGAGTGACTAACCTTTTCCAAAAGCTCAGATTTTGTAACCCTTCCCCAAGTTTTTATTTTTTTAAAGAGATACAGACTTACAGTGTTTCTTTCCCAAGCCATCGCAAGGCTGATGATACCATTTCTTGGGTCTCAAACATCAGTAATAAAATCCTGTGCTTATAAATGGTCACCAAGACACCCATAATGTGGAAGTCTGGCAAGTAGGTTTCCATTGCACAGCACCAGTTAATGCTCTGCAAAACAGACATGCACAGCATTTTCTATAAAACTTGAAACCACACCCATTTTGTCTGAGAAGAGACAAAAGAACAGCAAAAGGGAGGATATAGCTGTAGGTCCGAGCTGTCTGGAGCCTCTGCAGTAAACACTGCCTGCTGTGGACAGCCACTCATAAATGTCAGCGCTAATTCTCCAGACCAGCTCTTCAGCTGGTGTGGAAATAAAGTGGTGTCGTGCCATCAGGCACCAGCTGTAGTCTGGGGGCCCACGGTGCAGTGTGGGAAGCTTCTACATCTAGAAGAGAAAGAAAACCTTCTGCCCTTTGTAAACATGCAAGATGAATTGCAATGACAAATTAACAAGCTACCATACACGCTGTTCTAAAGTGAGGAATAATGGAAGTTATTCATTATTCATTTTATTTACTAATAATGATACAGTATGTATTAATAGCAAGGGGGTATGGTAATTGAACATATGTTTCAGTATAAAAATGTCTCAGGTTGGAATAGTGTTGCGTAATCTGAACGTAATGAAAAAAATATTTCTGGGCAACATTTCTTTAAGGCCTCCACTGGACCTCTATATCACTCTTGGCCATTAAGCCATCTGAAAACAGGGCATGGTTGCAATCTCTGGGCAAAAGAAGCTCAGGGTAGGAATGGCAAGGCAATGCTTAGAAGAGCTGCAAGTATTTTAACAGAACTGTGTGGAAAAGAAGATAAACAGCACCTGTTTACATTAAACTCATGCTAAGCAGTGCTATTTGGTCCTACATTTTCATGGCTGCCAGATCTCACAAAGCAGAACAAATTTTAAAACAAAATGTTTAACATATTTCAACTTTGTAGGAAAGAGGTCTGATAGACATGTTAGGTACTAAAAATGCAAATGCAAACTACAGTGTCAATCTGAATTGCCATGCTAGGCCAAGCTTATTTTATTACATACATTCTGCATTCTAAGTACTAATACGTTCATAATGTAAACATTAAGCATACAGAGTTAAAATTCAAGGCCACAATATTTTTGATTGTCCCTTTTTTGTGTCTTTGGTTGGCCGAGATCAACTCGTAGTGTATAAATGCATAAGTTATATAATAATTATATAAAAAGGAAAAAATAACATTGACTTGTATACTTCATTCTGACAAACGCACAGCGTTCGCGACTCAATAAAGAAAAACTGGCGCCCGCCTAACAAAAATACTGATTTCTGATTTTGGCAGTCAAGGGTTGTCTCTTACCTTAACCAACAGGAAAACAACTCCCTTAATAATGATGAGGTCCTAACCGGTAACTTTTAAATATCAAACACAATTCCAGTTTCACTTTTTTTTTTTTTTCCAAGAGATGCTGATTGCTGATTTTTTTTTGTTTTTCCTTTTTTCCGTTTTTTTTTTATTACTATAAAATCAAGTCTGTTCCTCCTATAATACTGGGAATGGTATGATACTGAGCAAAATGTTTCACAAGTCCAAACAAGTATTTCTTCATAGTCCCAACACTGCTAAGTTTTCAGTCTTTTCAGTCTCTACTGGTAAAGAAGTTCCTTTCCTCCCATTCTCACCACATTCCTCCTCCTCTTTTTCCTTTCTGCTTTGTCTGTCAGGTGCAGGCCTTTGCTCTACAGTCATACACTTGCCCTTCAGCACATTCCCATTTCCAATGTTTGGCTCAGGGTTCTGATAATACTGTCAAGGAATCTTAGAGTTTGGGTTGTCTTCACAGTTTGAGTAGCTGATAACTCTCCAATGTGTGGAATGCATTTCATGTTAACCAAAACAATGCTTTTATATTCCAAATCAACTTCTGTGCTAAACCAGTCAGTTTTGTTGATATGTTTCTATTTTTTAAATACAGGTAGTTGGGTTTTTTTGGTTTTTTTTTTGTTTCATTTGTTTGTTTTTTCCATTTTCCCCCCTCTTTTGTAATGACTCATATGTTATGTTAGGTCACTATAGACTTATCCTTATATTGCTGTAGTATAGTCCCAGTTTTGCATTAGCAAGATATCAAACTTTACACATAAGCTTATCAACTTTTTAAGACCACTAGCTTTTGTAGGTCTTCCTTACCATTTCATGCTTTTACCTACAATAGTCTATTGTTCTTTGGTCCACAGAGTCGACACCCATATACATTACATTTCAGGATCCTTATACTTCTGGAATATCTCCTTTAAATCCACACTATAAAGAGTATTTTTGACATCTTTTTTTTTTAACATGTTTTTTTCCCAGCCAAACCTTCACTTGTCTCTTTAGGCACTTTAAAGTTGTGTACTCCAATAGAGTTCATTGCAATTCATTGGGGACTGTATCCCACTGAGAAATGTCTCTGTTTTTCCTGGGATTCTTTTTTCCCCCACTTAGTAGTAGGTGCCAAGATGAGAAGGCATGTGAGCAGCTGGCAGCCTGGTGTTGGGGTAGATACCTCCAGTTGGCGAATTCCAGTATGGATTAGGGGCAGCGAAAAAGCTGGACGAGGTTACAGGCAAAGCAGGGGGATGGGGAGCTACAAAGTTCATCTTCTGAGGGTGTGCGTGATAGGAGCTCATGTAGGGAAGGTCTGATGGGTATTTGTACATGGATGACTCCGGAGGGTGAGGCTGGAGGGCCTGAGCGATTCCATGGAAATCAAATTTGTAGGCGTAGCGCTTACCATGAACTTTAGTCATAATATTTTTATCATAGTAGTAGCGCAGTGCGCGGCTGAGTTTGTCATAGTTCATGTTGGGCTTGCTTTTCCGCTCCCCCCAGCGACGAGCCACTTCGTCGGGGTCGGTCATCTTGAACTCCCCGTTGGTGCCCTCCCAGGTGATGCAGTTGGAGTTGGAGCTGTCCGAGAGGAGCTCCAGCAGGAACTGCCATAGCTGTATCTGCCCGCTCCCTGCCGGGGGAAATGAAATAAAAATGTCAGGACTAGTGACTAATAAAGTTAAGACATCCATTCTTCCAGGCACTCACATAGGACCCTATTAGGAAATGTTGCAACATCAGTTCCTGCTTCTTTCTCTAACTAGTCTCTTTTCTCCTAGTCCCTTCTCAGGAAATCTTGAAGAGCAGAGCTAATGGTAACATGTCATGTATTCCCTGTTTGAGTGGCAGAATGCCCTTACATAGAGATTTAATAGTTACCTAATGTCACTCAGTGTAGACAATTGATGGGGAAATAATACAGTGCTCATTTAGGAAACTAATCTCTAAAGTTCAGGACAAACAGCTTTCACTTGCGTAACACTTTGCCTGTTCTCACAGCATTATGTTGCAACTCCGTGTTCTCTGCTATGGAATAAGCCTACACAAAATGGAGAAGTTTAGAGAAAACTGGACTCGTGCCAAACCATATCACCCTTTTGCAGCATTTGGGGAAATGTAGAACGGAAACGTATTAGCTTGCTGTTGCACTGCACACAACCATAGGGCAAAACATTTGCAAGAACAGTGAAAAGGTCCATAAAATAAATTCTTGTCATTGTTCTGTGTCAAACAAAACTTTAAATAACTACTGGAGTTAAGACTTAAAATGCCATTGCTAGATTTTTTTTCTCCCATTTCTGCCAATTTCATTTTAGAAAGAAAACAATTAGGCTGCTGTCAACTTTGCAGAAGTATTCTGCCCAGCATTATAGGAATCAAATTTGACCATTTTAGGCAATTGGCAGTAGATCCAGAAGGGCCTTGCCACTGATACTCATGTAAAAAGCTTAGCATTTCTTAATAAAGCAGCATTGAAATGATACAAAAGGCAGCTGAAGCAGCTTGCAAGGCAATCTGTTTCACAAGCACAATGTCAGCAAAATTTGCCAACCAGCTTGTATGTGCTAACTTCTAAGTACATCTCTGACCATGAGTAAGCTTTTTTTTTTTTTTTTTTAACAGATATGTGGGTATAATAAACAAGCTTTTCTTTAGAAAGCTTAAAAGGGTGAATTATAATATCAAGCTAGAGTAGCATCTGAAATCCATTAACAGTTTATACTTCAGTGCAACTGAAACTCTGCTCATTTAAATTGTATTTATTCAAACTGTTCTTAATGAATTTCTTCTGTTCCATTAACATGCATTAAATAAACAAACAAACAAAAGAATCCATGGTATGAGCAAGGCATGCAAGTTTTAATACATGAAACATAACAAGAGGATTAGCTTTTGAAAAATCAATAAACAGTTCAGCACTGGACAGAACACAAAATTTTGAATAAGCAATCCAACATATGTTCTAACATAAACACTTGCCTTCCAAATGTAATATATAGTCCTATGAAAATAAATGGTTGCTGTCAATTTCCTTTTAATGAGAGAGTAATTTCACCAATTTATAAACACACAAAACATGTGAAAGTATGGGAATGATGGCATATAGAAATTCCATACCCAAATGTTAAAAACATACCCTGATCCAGATCATTTTAGTGCTTTTGACAGTAATGAAGGCACAAAGCTACCAAATGGACACTAGACAAAACTATAAAGATCTGTGACTTGTGAACAGATTAAAGTGAGTTAGGCCCCCTCTTTCAATTACCATCTGTGTCACCTGGAAGCTACCTCCTTTGGTCATTCCCACACTTAGTACTCATTTAACTGCTTTTCTATGCAATGCAAAACTGTTTGAAAATTAAGCTGATCTAGGGTGGTGCTTGACATCACTTAGGATAAAGCAAAATGAAATGGAACTGTATTTTGGCAATTTCATACCTGCAAAGGCCATGAAGCTGTTGTTGTGAAACATTATTACTGGGGACTGGAGGGACCTACAGTGTGGAACAAGGAACATTGTACCCTTGGTTGCTAAAGAGAGGAAAATAGGAAGTGGCATATATAGTGTCAATCAGTTCTGGCAATTATGATTTGCATCACGGTGTACAGCCACAGTGTGTACTGCAGACCTAGAGCAGCACAGGGAAATCTGTAGAGTTCACAGTCACTCTTACTTGTCTTCATCTAAAACATGATCCAGGTCACTGTTCATAATGTGTCCAGTAGAGAAACTGTAATGATGATGCTAATTTATCAGCACTTCCAGGTTTCACTCTGAACTTTCACCTCTTCTTAAGGTGGGAGAACAATTTTGGGGTGCCTAACCTAATTACTTCTTTGCAAACAAATGTTGCCTTCCAGCCTTTACCTGCCTTCTTTTGCTGGTTTTGGTTAATCATCCAAAAGTGAATGCATTTGGCAGCATCAGGATGGCACTGCACTGTGGGTTAACATAGTCTGGGACACCTGACAGATGGCCAGCAGGACTCAGAGACCCACTCAGACTGCAGGATATCGGCAGCCCAATGGAGCACTAACACTTAACACAGATAATTGTGTCCAGGCATCTGAAGTGAACCCCATCACTACAGTCGCAGGAATCTAATGGGTTATTTGACTGACGGCATGTATGTAGATGTAGATACCTCAGATGAGAGGTATTATTCTCTGTCAAGAGCTATATTAATTGCATCTGCAATTAACATCATGGGAGCTAATCTAGCTCCTAACCTAGCTCATCTGTAGACATCTGCATATAGATAAAGGAGTTTATTTGTCTTAATCCGTGAGCTCTGTCCCACTCTTGTATAAAAACCAAAATACTGCAATATATCATCAGCTCCCACTGGCTCATGGTGGTGTGTGTGTGAGAACAGTGGCATCCTCTGCACTGTTTGGCATTAAACCTGGAGCATGGATACTGTCAAAGAAGAAAAATTCCCCCAAATCAGCAAAACCCCTTCTCACCTGGATTTGCAAGACGGCTGCTGGTTGGTCCAAGAATCTGATAAGGATCTACAAAATTTTAAAAGAAAGAATTGAAATGATATAACAATACCATCAAATATTTTAATATCATCAAATATTTTAGTATCATTTATTTAATACTTAAATATCTTTAGACATGTTTGTCATTTTTAGATTAACATTTTAGCATTATTTGAGAAAGATATCATAAACAGCTGATGGGTGCGCACATATTGACTCAAGTTGGATCTGGTTGAGGGCCCTGCGAGTTGTGACACCTGCTGCTTGAGCTCCTCCAAAGTCTAGCCTAGACTTTGCAGGATGCTGAAGGATGAAAATGCAGGTGGGAAGAAGGAAGAGTATCTCGCACTAACCCAACCCAAGGAAAATGGGTGAGTCTAGAAATTCTTGAAACTTCTAACAGAAGAGCGATGCTTTACTCACCTTCTGCCCTTCTTTATCTCATTACCTGTCAGTAAGCCCCTCGTTTACCAAAAGACTCTGAAATATCAGCAGAAGGTGGGATAGGGGAGGACTGCTGGACAAGCAAATGGCAGGAGCTTTTTTGTAGTTGTTTTTGCGTTTTTTTGTTTGTTTGTTTTCTCTTTTTTAATTGGAGTCCAGAGATTCCTAGCATTACCCTTGCAACTAGGGTTTTCAAAAGAGCTGTGTCAGTCACAAGATCCCAAAGTATCTCAGTGTTTTTCTCATGGGATTTTCTCTGGAAATGAACATGGTTTTTAGCCTGAATTAAAATACAACACACACAAAAAAAGGGAAAGCCTGTGACGTATGTATAAAAGCCAAAGCAATGGGGCACAAGCACGGCCCAAGAGTCCCTCACTGAACAACCCTGTCCATGGGCTGCCTCCTTTCCAGCTGCTCTCAAACGGCTGCCAGTTTTGGAGCCAAGGAACTAATCAGGTTACATTCTTTATACATTTAAATAATCTTTGCAGCTCACACACAGCTACTAAATGATCCTAAGGACATACATAAATCATCAATATATTTTGAAAGCCTCTCATGGTTGGGAGGACAGATTAGATAAAATGAAGAAATGCTATTTGGGCAAACAGCAGTATAATACCTCCCAAACAGTGCACATTAAGTAGTTCAAGCTAACGAGATGCAGTCATGTTCACTGTCTTATTTAGCTATAACAACAACGAAAAACAGAATAATGATTTGAAATTCGTGTGAGAAAAACAGGCTCAGAATTTTCTGAGCTAAAAATACCCTTCAAATCTCCTTCATTTCCTACATCTACCTTTTTTTTTGCTGTTAGCAAAAGCCATCACTGCCTCAGAATCTCTGGCATGCTCTTTAGCTACTTTCCCAAGACATGAGATAATTTCCTAATAAAGGGTTAGTTCCTACTCCATGGATTAACTGCTGTGAAACTGGAAAATGCACACGTTTCAAAAACACTAGCCTGCAACCTAATAAACCTCTACTTTTTCCTCACAGTTTCTGAGCACACTGGGAATCCATCTAACTTTCCTTTTACACTTTTCAAGATGTAAAATTCAAACAAGTGGGATGTAATCCATTGTTGTTTCGTTGCACAAGCAAATATTTTACCTACTAGTATTTCAACTACAATGGGATATACGATGCTTTGACGTACGTCCACCTTTGTAAATCTAAGCTGTACATAGATACTTCATTTAGTAGTGTTTTTGCTCTCTGAGATTGTCATTGCAATTAAACATTAAATTTCAATGGCCACGGGAGCCTCCATCTGGGGTCCAGCTATATAATCAACTCATACATGTCTGGGGATTTCCTGGTCGCCCGATGAAGACTGCACATATGATCTGAATCAGATCTTGCAATTGGCTTCCAACCAGTAGGTCATAGTTGCCCTTCTGATCATGGTCAACAAAGGAATAATTTAAAACAAACAAAAAAAGCAACCCACCTAACTGAGGACGCTGATCTTCTGTTTTGGGCACCGTTGAAGATGATGGCTGAGTAGCTGAAAATGGAAAAATCCATGAAGTTATTTTTCCAGTTTGGAAGTTGGTTACCAAAACTGATCCAGGCTATAGGCCTGACACTCCTGATGCTTATCACCCTGTTATGGTCACAAGAGGACTTGTTTTTATATGACTATATGGTCATGGATATGATGAAAATATGATTCTCTGATGAGAATGGGTCTGAGTTCACCCAGAAGTATGTGGCTGTCCCCCAGCAACTCTACCCAGTACTGCATGCACAGAGCAAACAGGCTTTCCAGGCACACGTAAAAATATTCCAAAGCTGAAAGTTGAGGTAGCTGCTTTCAGTTCAGTTCAGTCCACCCACACTGCAGTGGATATGCACTGGGTGCACAAGCTAGATCTAGGCAGACTCTTTACCTTTTGACGGGGGAGTGGGATGGCTGTGACCTGTCCATGCTGATCTCCTGGCCTGCTCATAAGGCAAATCTGTTGAAGAAAAATACATTGCTTCATGATATGGCGTAAAGTGTCATTGAAACTGGAAGAACATTCCCTGTTAAACACGTTATCACAGTCTCTGAAAGTAATAGCATCATATTGCCCTTACTGACCTTCTCTCTTCCGGGTTACTCTGTATATCCTCTCCTGCTCTCTCAACCACATCCTCAGGTGTCATTTACTGTCACCTCAATTTTAAACTTTAGAGAGGACCCTATCTAAATCTTACCCCTCATTTAGATGTCTTGCCTTGCTTTCTGGAGGTGCCTACTCTTTTGGATATTTAAAGAGGACTGAAGTATCCAGCAGAAACACAACAGAGTTTCCATCATTTCCAAGCACTAAGTCTTCCCTTTCCCTTTGGCTCCCTTCCTCAGCCAAGAATGCCAAGGAAAAAGACCTGCTGCCCATTGTGGACATTTCACGCTACTGCTTTGGAGGCAAAATCTTCCTGGAGGTAGGAGTGCAGATTAAGCATAAACCATGTAACATTTCTTCCCAATCTCAGGGTGTAATAATATTTTAAGATAGACTTTAGTTAATTTATTATGCCTATCCTTTCTTAGTTTGTTGATGCATCCCTTGACATTAATCAAAGTATATCAGTTGTTATCAGGAGTTTTGAGAGTTCTGTTACCAACTCGCAGGCAGAGATATATGAGACAACATGGTCTTTCTTTCTTTTTTATTTTTTTTCCCCTCTTTTTTGACTATTGGATATTTCACTGAACTGGTATTGTAAATTATTTGTGCTCACACCACCTCTCACTGTTGTCATGTACATTTGTTATAGTCTTCCTTATTCTTCATATCTGCATGCGTAATCTTCCTCAGATCTTACCTTTTCCCTGGACTTTTTTATTCCTGTCTTCCCATCTTTCTCCCTTTCTTTCTCTCTTTCTCTTCTTTCTGGATTTTTTTTACTGTTCCTTCTATTTAAATGTGCCTTTCTGCTTCTTGGGACAAAGTCCTTAATTTTCATATCTAAAATTTCATTTGCCTTTTCCATTTATCCATTACCTATATTTCATTTAAGTGTTTTAGCATATAAAAATGTAGAAAATAAAGCATAAAAAAATCCTCATAAAGATTATGAAGAAAATTCAAAAATTTCTTTTACTCTTTGAAATCTTTTGTGGTTACTTGTGCTTTCTCTGATTGGCTTTAACACATTAGTTACTATTGCTGCCAAGATGATAAACTTACAAAGCCTACTCTGAGATCTCAGAAGGGTAGAGATACACTCTAAGCAGAATTAAATCAGTGCAGGAGCTAGTCAATGACACTTCTTTTCGTTACTTAAGAACACAGTGTTTGGAAATGAAATAAGGTACGAAGTACAGAACCAGTAACTGACTGGCTCTGTGTATGACATGTATCCATCCATTTTCAGACGTTATGAGTAGGGGTGTGGAATGGAAACAAATTGTAATGTGAAATGCACAACCAAATTGCCTTTAATTTATTTAGTCTGTTTGGTTTGAAGAGCAGACTGGCCCTACCACCACAGTCGTCTGCTGGAATTTTACACTTCGGAAACTTTGCTTTTGCTGAGATAAGCATTTTTTTTCTTAGTATCACATTTAAAAAACTGGTCTCCTTTTTAACATATTTTTTTTCCCAGAGCCTTCTCTTTCAGAAACTTGGAGAAAATAAAACAAAGTGCACAAATGCTCATCTCTGAGCAGAATATTTGCCTGCAGTGATTTACTGGATGAATGGTTGTAACATGCAGACAGGCTGAGATCAAGGCATGCTATTAATTCATGTAATTAGGCACTCACTGGCCCCTAGCCTGAAGGCTTTATCATGTAGGAAGAAAATTCAGAAGGACTTTGGTCACATTTCGGGAGGTGCTTCCAGGGGACAGGGTTCAGTCACGGCTGCATTGCAGGACAGTGCTCTTTTCTCAGTCCTGAGTTTCAAGCAGTCTTGTGCCCTTCCCAACTGCTTGAGGCACTGTTCCCCTGAGGCCTTTGGGAGGGCCAGCACATGCCCTGCCACCCCTTCTTTGCTGGCAATAGCTCTGCCTTCATGGTGAGCAAGGCAAATGGGAGGCACTGGTGGCATTAGGAATATATTTTGTTGTTTCTTCTATTTTCTGCCCAGAAAGGCTACAGACAAAGAGGGACAAAGAGGGAAAAAGCATCGCTTAGCAGATGTTTGTTTTTATGCTGTGTAACTTTTATCTTCTCTTTTGTTATGGATCTTTAAGTTCTAGGCATCTGCATACTGATAGGGCTAGGTCGTGCTGTAGGCTTGTACTTAGTAGCACTTGCAGCCCGAAAATCCACTTGGTACAAATTTAGTACTGTGAGAAAACTTTTGCCTTTTAACTCAGCATATCAAAGATGGTATTCTGACTACACCCACTCCATAAACAAAAAAAAAAAAAAAATCAGTTATCTTCTTTGCTTCAAATAGCACATGATTCCAGCTTCATTCTTAGTTCAGGATTGTGTCTGGATAAACATGCTGCTTTCCTAGATAAGCAGATCTGTTCTTATTCATGAGATATTAGTACAGCATGTCCTTATCTTGGGCAGATCTTTGATAGGAATGCTACTGTTTGATGAGACATGTAGACAAACCCATATTAGGTTTTCCTGAGCTCCTGATAACTTCATTGTATTACTTTCAGCTTGCAAAAGCCTCATGTTCTGCTGTAAAAGTGACTGAAGAAATAACCTTTGTCATTCCAGTTCTTTAAGAGTCTCACTCATTTCCTATTTTCTATTGTAGTGCCTTAACAATGGCAATGCTTAATTACTTTCTCTGAAATTGCACCCCAGGATTTGGCTAATAGCCCTTTAACATTATCCTGGTATCCTGCTACACACACACACACTTTTGACCTTTTGTATGTCATGAAGTGATTGTCTCCAGGATTAGCTATTGCTCTTAGATGATTGGAACTTTGTTATGGAAAAGTTTCTTTGCAGCAGTCTACTTGAAATTTGACATCTTGACTGAAAGGAAGGTCAAAGAATAATCCAGCAAAAATGATTTATTGTTAGAAACCTGTTAGAAACCTGAATAAAAATTCTAACATTACAGAGGTTTGACAATTTTCTGTTGTAAAAGATGTCTGGTATAGTATTCTTTTACAACAGACTGATTCTAGCTTTTGCCTGAAATACTCTCAGTCGAGATGATTATCTCCTATAGGGTACTTAGGTCCTCTGGTCTTGTTATATATTTATTTTAGTTAGAAACTAGTTTTATGTTGCATAGCTGGCAATTTTTCTAAGTCTGCTTAGTCTTTTTATCCATATTCCTGATCAGATTTATTTGAATCATTCAAAGCTCCTGGTTTCCACAAACCTGTGACCAAAACACCAGTCACCTTATATGTTTCATGAATTTTTTTTGAGTATCCTTTTGTCTAACACTGAGAAACAGACCAAGCAAGTATTCTGTGCCACTCTTTATTTTGAAAATTGTATCATGTTCATCCCCCAGTCTTCTCTGAGACGAACAATTTCAAATTTTCTATCTCTCAACATGCTTGAAAGATTTTTCATATTCCCACAGCTAGATTCAAGTTCTATCTAATTCTGCACACATCCTTTCTTAAAAGGGATGATTCACACAGCCTTCCACACAAGGCCAGAATGCTGATTTATTTAGTGATACAATTAGATTTCCAATATCACCCGATACCCCGTTATTCATGTATCTTCATTTGTTTACTTTTTTCACTTCAGACAGTTACTGAGCAGAGGCTTCTGTTGTGCCATAAAGATGGCTATGTTCAGTTATTTTCATGAATTAAAAGGGTTAATTTGAGATCAGTAAGATATGCAAATAACTTGTGTCTTATTTTGCATTGATCAGCTTATATTTTCAGCTGTTAACATACTCCAGATTATCTAGGGTAATCCCTCTGCACTTCTTTACAGAATTCTGGGTTTTGAGTAATGTCAAAATCTTATGTCACCTTTGAGTTTTTGATGAGTTTGTCGTCATGGTACAGAATGTAAAAGCACACATGACTTGATATCAGACACAACTTGATAACACACCAGTTAGCCAGTTCTTGATCTATTAGAATATTTTGTTTCTTATGACATGCTAATTTAACTTCTATTGTAAACTCTTGTATAGCACCTTAGCAAATGCCTTGTGGAAGCCAAATGTGTAAATTGGATTATTTCCTGTGTATTCATCCCTGCACTGTTACAGACAGATGATTCTAGCAGAAGAACAAATGTTATAATTATTTCCCTAGAAACTAAACACGATAGGTCATGTAATAATCTAGTGTTTCTTTAACTATCTTTTTAATTATCAGTTAACAAATCTAGAGGTGTATGTGTGTGTGTGTATACATGCATAATACATAGAAGTTACCCTCCTGAATTATAACCTAGAGTACTCACAAATACAGATAAATATTTATTATCCCATAAAGCTCTTTTTGTTTTTTTAAGTGAAAGGATCTTTTCATAAGAGCTCAGTTTTTCAGGACACATGGATGTGTGCCTCTGTGTCAATAATATATTCCTTTTAAATTTAGCAGTTTGCTCCAACACCTCTTGACATCTGACAGTACCTCATGCTTATTACTGAAATGGCAAAAGCCCAGTTTAGGGATTTTTTTCAACATCCTTAGTAGAAAAGAGTGATTTAAAGAAAATCTTTAGCTTTGTAGTACTGCCCTCATCTTCCTTTAGCTTTTCACAAACCAGTGCACCAATACTTTCACAGGCTTCATGCTTTTGAACAATAAGGATCTTCTTATGGCTTTTTTTTTTTAATTATTTAGCCTCCTGTCTCATCATTAGATGATGTGAGTCTTGCTTACATCAACAAAAAGTAAATAGCTGAAGAAATAAGTATGGTGATGTAGTAGGGTACATTTTCTTAATAGACTTCAAATAGCTTTATAAAGGCAGACTGTATTCTGGCCTCATTTTACAGATGGGAAACTGAGGCACCTTGAAAAGTGACTGCATTGGGATTATGCAGCAGGCCAGAGCACGGAGCTCAGGTCTTCTCATTCTGTCTGATGCTTTTAACACTGGATAGCATTGCTTCAAAGACAGGGACATGCAGAACAAACATACATATTAAACTGTTATATTTCGTCACTCTACACAATTATGCATATTTTGTATGTATTAAAAATGTGTATGTATCCAAAATGCATATAGCCTACTGTTTATGAAAAGACAGATTATGAAATTATGTGGTTGCAATTCATACCTGGCCTGGTTGTAATTCTTTGTGTTGCTTCTGGATAAACTGATGTATTTGGAAAAATAAAAGTGGCACCTCCTGCAGAGAAAGAAGGAGACATAATATCTAAAGATTCATTTTCACATTTCCTAAGTCCACCAATGACCATATATTCCCTCTTGTAGTGTATTTGAATGAAGCTTATGAATAAGTACTTTATATCTTAGAAATGTTTTACATATATATATTTATAAATGCATTCCATTATCCCTGCACCTGTGTAAATACATTAATACTACTGGGTAAATGCCTATGCAAAATCAGGGTTAAGGGAGGAGAGAAACAAGTTCAGATTTTCAAGGTTAGAAAACCCGTTCCACCCTCCCTACACACACACTGCCTCTACCTGGGCAGGTGGTTTCATGTCTTCTGAAATAAAACTTCTTTGCTTTCTCTTCATTAGCTTATGTACTTCACAAATAGGTTGCATTTTCAACAGAGACTGTAGAGCCTCAACCAAAGCTTATTGATGCCTGTGGGAATCCTCTCACAGACTTTAGGTTTTCAATCTGACCCTCTTGAAATCTCATTCTGCTGACAGTGACAAAAACTTTAAAAGATTAACCTTGATATAGAAAGTGGTATCTCATTATCTCAGAAATTGAAATAATTCTAACTACATTAACAGACTTCTAATGAGCATCTGTAGGAATAGGAAAAAGATAATAAGAAATTACTTGTTCAAATGCTTCAGACTTCAAAAGGAGCACATTCCTAACTCTTTTGAGGCTCTTTGAAAAACCCCACTCCACAGTTTTTATTACAAAAGAACAATTAATGTTTCTTATGCTGAAAATCAGTATGATATTATCCACACTCTTAATAACAGAAATGCAGATGATCTCATTTCAGTGAAATAAATTTCACAATATCATTATCAGTGCACACATTTATAGAAAAAGATAACACATGGAACTGCTGAAGAACTCTTGGATAACTGTGCATGGAAACTCTTTTGAAAATTAGATTCTGGAAAAGACCACTGAGTCCATCTATTTTTAAAAAGGGCTTAAGACTTATTCCAAAACCCATCAAAGTCAACGGAAAAGTTTCTGTTGCTTTTGGTGGGGTTTGCAGCAGGTCTACAGCCCAAAGTAGAACTTTACGTCAAATAGTAAACATCAAATTTTTGGAAGAAATCTTCTGATCTAGCTAATTTTGCTAGGAAATTTACTGTTATTTCTCAGTGAAAAAAATAAATGAAATAATATGAAAATGAGAAGCTAGGTACCCTGTTCTACATTGGGATTTTTTTTTCGTTTTCCTTTTGCATTATCCTTTGTATTATCTGTTTCATTTCTCATAAATAATTGTTATTTCTGGTCACTGTAGGTAACTAATACCCTCAGGCATGATAATGCAATATTCCAAACATATTTAATCAATATATATACTGTTTTATATGTATAATTCCATGCCATCCTCTGTTGCATAACTGCTTGAGCAGGACAATATTTCCTTTGATTTATTTTCACAAATATTTTAAGCTACATCTTGAAAGACAGATTATTTTAAGGCACATATTGTATTGTTCTCCTACTACACTCCATAACCGCCTGAGCCAATTTGACAGAAGGGTGTTTATTAGCAAAAGCTGTTCTACATTCAGATCAGACTTAATCGAGATCACAGCATAAGCCCCATATCATAACTGATGAATGACATGGGCTAGCTATCTTAATAACAACAGTTTTACTGAAGTACATGATATAATATACTGAGCAGGGGAGGAAGGGGTTCAGGCCATGTTTGGCTCAACCCACAGCACACAGCCAAGCACTGATGCACTCATGAGCTCCACTGACTTTTAGGGGTATCCATGATGTAGATCTGACTATAGATTTGAACAGAATGAGATAAAAGTCCTCCAAGAATAGGACCTTGAGCCTCACACTATTGTTAGGGGGTCAGGGACCCCCTTCACTTTTAGGATACAGAATTTGCCAATGGAGAAAGACTTTTGCAATATCTGGCCCTAAGTGATCACACCTTTCTTTTTTTTTTCTTTTTTTTTTTTTCCTGCGTGTCTGTGAGTAAAATCACATACACAGCAAGGAGAGGATATGCTTGTCTACCTCCTGATTTACCATTTCTATTTTTAGCAAGCATCTCATAAACAGGAATCCTGTGCTTTTAGAAGATGACCTATAGCAATGGGAGCAGTGCCAGCATTACCTGTGTTTCTAGCATGCATTAACCGTGGAGAGTTTTGTAAGGCCTTATCAACATCATCTGAAGTCAAATGTGGAAGAGGAGCTACAAAACAAAACAAAAAGCAACACCAAAATGAAAAAAAAATGAGAATTATCTTTTAAAACCATATTTTCCCCTGAGAGGATTGTTTGAGTGTGAGTCTACCAACAGTTGTTTTCAGTCTGCAGTTTGCAGGGTAGTGTGTGTGCTAGAGCTTGAACTAGGGTGTTTGTTTATTCGACATTACAAACACATATTTCTGACTGATTATTGAAAGTGTGCGTGTGGAGAAGACTGCACCGCACTGGTGTTGCAATGCTTGTTGTTTTCTCTTTTAAAAAAAACATGATGATTTTAAGTCCTTTAAACTGAGGTAAATCTGCAAAATTTCCTCAAGTTTAGATGAAAACTCTCAAGTCGTGAGTTCCCTAGTCCCCTCTTTCCCTTTGAAATGCTAGCTACACATTACAACATTTTGGATTTAGACTTCGGGGCTGTTCTTTTCCATGGAAGTACAAAACTTTTATTCAATTCAGCAAAATCTTCCTGACCCTATTCACAGTAGAGCAAACTGCTGTGAGTCCTTAGAATCATGCCTGGAATTCACTTTATAAATCAATGTTTGCACTCTCATTTAGCATTCTCATCTTTAAAACAGAAAGAAATGAGTATGTGACCAGAAAAAACAGTAGCATTGAATCCCATTTGATTTTCTTCCTACAGCATGCTGTTGAATATAACAGGATTCAAATGGATTTTTGTCTGAGATGGACATGTAGAAATATTCCTTAATTCATGTCTTTAATGAACCTGAGTGAAAGCCAAGGGAAATTAAGGAGAATCTTTCCATCAAACTCAAGAGGCTTTGAAACAGGTGCTCTGCAATGTTCTTAGGACCAGTAGTATTTGTGACAGAGACTTTTGAAAACCCAGGGGGCATATCCATGCCTTAAAATCTAAGATTGATATCAACTGCAGATTGAGTCTAGCCACTACCATAATTATAGCAAATTATCTTACTCTCTCTGAGGTAGTGTAGGTGCGACAGGAGGATATCTGCGTTGTAACTTGGAGTGAGTCTCTGGAAGTCATCTTTGGTCATTTTACACAGCTCCTTCCCATCGATGTTCTGGAATAGCAAGATGTCCACGTCTGGGAGACCATACTCCTTCACTGCCCACTCCAGCCATTGGCGTACATGGTCTGTGCTCCATAACGTAGGATCTGGTGGTTTCATAAAGCATAAAATTAGTGGAGGGGTGGAGAGTGCTGATCAAATACTTGCTGTTGACTCCTATCCTATCAAATAGGAGTGATCAAATACTTGCTGTTGACTCCAACTCCTATCTTCATGAAGGTGAAATTTATATTAAAGTCAAAAGTAGATTTT
>JAWLRI010000285.1:4115882-4134267 GCA_034781795.1 Crypturellus tataupa
TAGGATCTGGTGGTTTCATAAAGCATAAAATTAGTGGAGGGGTGGAGAGTGCTGATCAAATACTTGCTGTTGACTCCAACTCCTATCTTCATGAAGGTGAAATTTATATTAAAGTCAAAAGTAGATTTTCTTGTGCATAGACTAAGTAAGCAAATGCAGATTTGGGTTTTTATTTTACTAACTAGAGTGGGTCATATTGAAATATTTGCACTTCCTTTCCTAAACTGCTGTGTTGTTCTGCTGTATGCAACTACACTCACATCAGTATCTATCTACGACTTAAAGTTCTGGTAAAATTATTTGGGGGAAAAACTAAACAGACAGTTGATGTTTTCAGAAAAAAAAAGTAAGCTCAAATACCTTCTATTTCTGAGAGTCATGCATGAACAATTGATTTTAATTTATAACTTTTTTTAGGCTCTAAACTCCTCCTTCTTGATTTCTCTCCCATTCTACCTCTCCTTACTCCTAAGAGTTACAGGAAGTCCCCAATAACCTGAAGGTCTCCTATGGACCAGCAATGCACATTCACATAATGGAAGAAAGTTCCTACCATGAGTAGCTTCTGCTTTTTGCAGACAAATAACTAAAAGCAAGGAGAGACAAAATATGTCTTTAAAACTGAGTATGGAGCACAGAGTCAAGTGACTGTAGTCCATCACACAGAAGTTTGTAGAAGGGCTGGGACTTGAATGAGGGTTTTAAAAACTTTCCTCTGGCTTCGTCTGAATGCAATGCCTTCTCCTTGGCTGCTGCTCAGGTCAGTCACAAAGAGGTAAGGATCTCCTTCCATGGGCCTGGACTGAGAGTCCATCAAAGTGCGTCACATGGCTGCTAACTCCCAATTCTATACCCATTAGTGCCTTTCCTTTCTGATGCTTCTCTTGGCAATTTGAGCTCTCAAAAACAGAGTGGTGAATTCTCTAGTGCTTCAGAGGGTTCCTCTGCTCTCTCTAGCACATCAGAAATAACTTAATAGAACCCTTTAATCTGTTATGAAATGTGCTGCGAACTGGGGGATGCGAGTTTGGTTGATAACCCTAGATGAGATTGCCTACTCCTAGAGCAGATAATTCACAATTAGGTTCATTTTGGGTTGAAGTAAATGACCAAATACCAGAAAGTTTACCAAAAACAATTTGGTTATGCCAACAGTTTTTAAATTCTTCTTACTCACAATAAATAAAAAGTTGCTAGAGTTGGAAATTGTGAATTTTGCTACTTATGTTCTTAAACTTTGCCACATCAGCTGCACACTGCCTATGTAGTAGATGAGTAAAACAACTGTTCTTTAGCCATGTTTTTTCCTCATTTTTGAATCCCTTCTAGAGATCTCAAAATAGCAAGGTTGTGAGCATGATCATCATCTTGAATGTCAGTCAGCTCCGTCTCAAAATACACATACCAGGAATACGATGAGAAAAAAGCTTGCTGAACTAACCACACAGTGTGTTACTAAAAGGCTGAAAATGGTGCCAATCAGAAAAAAATAGAAACATCTGTCTAGGAAAAACACTCAAATGCTGTTAAGTTCAGTGTAATCTGCTTCCAGTTAGGCAGGACACTTCAGTATTAGGGTCATCACTTTCTGTGCTTCAAAAAATGCTACCAATACAATTGCAGAGGATAGTGCAATATATTTCTCTGCATGTATCTTGACAAATAACTGAAATAATCATGGCTTGCAAAATTAGCCACAGTTAGTGCTCTTGCATATCTTAGCAACTGAAAAACTGTAAGAACATTAAGCAACACAGTAATAAGCAACACAGTAATAGCAGAAAACTTTCAGATACACATGTTTCTGCTGAAGAGGAACTAGCCAAAAAACATTCCCTCCTAGTTTTCAGCTTGCCGGTATTGTGTATATGTTGTGTATGTCATGATATATGTATGTCATGATAGTCTAATGCTGTGGCTTTGGAAATAGGCATGCTAATTAGTTTGTAAATGAAGACAGTGAATCTTGTAGCAGAGGTCTGTGAGGAAGACAAGGCACACAGGAGTCGATGCCACCTTATTCAATTAACTGATGAATCCTACAGCCAAGCTTGCCACCAGAAAGAGTGTTTCTCAACTGCACTCTTACATTGCAATAACTTTTTAGTTTGCTTACTAAAATGTATTATCCAGACTCATGAAATAACTTAAGACAAATAGCATTTCATGCATTCTTTGATTACAGGGAAGATATTCTCTTTTTAGCACGCCAAGGCAGACTGCACTTGGTCTTTGCATGGTGTGGTAAACTGATCCTTTCTCCCTCCCATACACTGCACTCAACCAGTTCATGGATTAGGAGATAGAAGTGGATTTTCATTTTGCTCATTTTGGGTGGAGATGAAGTACTACAAAAAGAGCTGAAGCAGTCAGGGAGGATCTGATTCCCTGAAGCCAGATAGTTCTGCTCTGAAATTGGAAGAATAGGTCAAGGAGGTGGTTTCGAAATGACATTGCTCAGATCATTTTCATATTAACCCTAGGAAATTACTGTTTTGTTTTGTTTTCCTGATGATCTGTACCACACTGCCATTCTTCTCCAAATGTATTAAAAAGTAGTCAGTAGGCTCCCTGGAGGAAACACTTCTTTTTTTCTGCCTGAAATTTTTGCGTAGAGGGTTGGTCAGTCTAACCTGCTGGCACAATAACTCTTCGTTCATTGGTAGTCATATTTGGGGGTGGAACATGCTTCTCTTCCATGTAGCTTCCATAGTTCATTCCAACATTGTCTGAGCTGCTAACCATTTTCCCTCCCTTTGCCACGCTGCAGTCATCAGGAGAATTCCTAAACAAAAGAAAGAGAGGTGTGATTCAGTTATTACTCCGGTTGCCGCTCATGTTCTCAGCAAAAAATCAATCTGAATGAGATGGAAAAAAAAAGGAGGCTGCAATTTCAGGGTTGGGCCTTCATTGGAAAACTCAATACCTAGCACCTGGTGACCCTGCTTTTTATTTCTTCAGTTTCCTTAGAAAAATGATCAGCTGCAATGGACAACACGCTTGTTTTTATTTTCTGAGGATCAGGCTCTTTGTGTTCAAACATATAAAGACCAATGATTTATATCCAGAGGTCTATCTAGGAATGGAGGCCTGTTAATGAGCATACTGAGACTGATGGCTACAAGTAGTCAGTCTGTTCTCTCTAAGCATCTCATAGACATCTCAGCAAAACACACAAATGCCCTTAATGCAAATTTTCTGAGGGAAAACTATTATTTGTTGTCATGAGCCATGGAGAGCTTTCCACCTCCATTGCTGTCACTGCTTCATTAAGGTCACGCTCAGTTGCGCTTTATGTTGTGCAATGTAGACATAATTCTATGTATGGCCTAAAGAAAAGGAACATTTGCCAAAGTAATGATTCAAAATACCACACGCATGACTGGAAAAACCTTTCAGCTCCTGACTAGTGCAGTCTCCATGGTACTACAGTCAAGAAATGGAAATCTGCAGAGGATCTGCAACCAGACACCTCTTTAATTTTGGCCTTGCTTTCTGAATAGAGTCTTTAGGTTTAACATCCCAGAGGGGGTTCCTTAATGGCATTTTAATTGCATCACAGTTTTCTTTCTGGCAGACACAGACATATTTGTCCCTTAATTTAATGTCTACAACGTGTTTCATCAGAGAGAGAAAAATTGCTGCAAAAATCAAAAGAAAGAACAGAGCCACGGGGAATACCTTGAAATGTAAAGAGGCTGTTTGGTGAGGGAGGCGAGGCTGTTGATTTGATTTTGTTTTTTTTTTTTTTTAGAGATACTACATTACTAGCCAGCTTTCTTCCAGTTCTGCCTTTTAACTCCTGTATTTTTGTTTTACTGAACAGCAGCAAGTCAGGTTGGACTAGAGAGACAATCTGCCTCAAAGATACCACTCTGTAAGGAGACTTTTTTTAAAAAAAAAAAGTTTAAAATCCTTCCAAAATACTTTCATGTTTCATTTTGATTTCTTGCAAACTCTCCAATTTACAGTCCAGACAATTAACAGAGCCCTCCAAGGATCCATACTCCTCAAAGCGTTCCAGGACCTGGCCTCCCGGTAATGCATTTCACCACATTCCTCTTAACCTCCCCAACTCACACATTCTATCTCTTGCTCCAAAACTTGGGCAGAAATGTCCCCTTAAGCGCACCCATGGTCTAAGACACAAGAACTTTCCCAGAAACATTTTGTTATTGTCTGAGAAGAAGAAAAGTCGTGTACAATATGTCCCATTGTCTGTTCAATCTACACCAAAAGGATGAGGATAGTTGATAAATATCAACTAACACCTATTTTCTGTTGTTCAAATTATTCTGTTTTGCTAGATCGCATGGTTCTTCTCTGCCTCCCAAGAAAAGATTAATAAATAGCCCATATTTCCTAATCCTAATAAGTAAACACCAAAATTCAAGAAACATTTTTGATAGAGGATGTAAATCTTCTATCATCTTTTGTGTCCACCAGTTTGTAGTCTGTTTAAGATAATCCCTGACAAGAAATAAGGCAAGAAAAAAGCTGAGTAGGCTTTTAGAAAACAGCTGAGGTAGTCAGTGCATCAGGTATTTTATCCAACATCTGAACCACTCAGTTGTGTTGACCACTCAATACTATCATGGATCAATAACTAATTCAGTTTTAATCATTTCACAGGTTTGCTTTAACAAATGCCATTTAGAAAGCTGAAAAAAATTTACTTAGTACGTTAAGTGATCATAAATACTGCAAGTACGCTTTAAGCATTTTTCTTCTAGATAGTCTTGTATGCATTTTCCCATGTTGTGATAACTTATAAGAAAATATTAATGATCTATAGTTTTCAGTGTAAATACAAAACATATCAACCATTCCAAACCAAACCATCTATTTTAAGAGCTGGAACAGGGTCCTGCATGCTGCGTGGGAAATGTTGGCTTCACATCCCTTTTTCAGGTATAAAGTATGTTGGGTGCTGCATAACATACAGCATATGATACTGGCCTGTGTAAAAGTCTTATACCTACTTTGTCAGCCACAGGGCTGAATGACGCCCACAAAGGAAGATGTAGTCAGCACATGCTCTTGCCTTTCACTGAGTGTGGTGACCTGAATGTTTCCCCACAGGATCAGAATACTTGGTCATTATTCTCTCAAGTTTAATTTTTCTAACCCACTACATACCTCTAAATATAATTCCGGGATGCAACTTATTTCTGTCAAAACAGCCGTAAGCAGTACAAAATAACTCTCTTTCAGACATAAACATGCTGCAAGTGAGCTTTTGCGATGATTCCTTGTGACTAAAATGTTGGCTTTTTTCTGTTTACTTTGAACAAATAGAAACAGCGTTTATGTATCAGTGAGTTTGCATACGGAAGTCACGGAAAGTTCTGTGGAAACACCATCCAACTCCTGCCCTCATTTATACCTGTACAGATCCCCACCCTGGCTCCCAAGCTCAGTTAGGTGATGAAGACAGAAGAAAGAACAGTTTGGCTCGTACACTGGGTTTTTTGTATGTCTTACGGAAACAGAGAGCCAGCAACATCCCTTGACCCAAGTAGCACAGCTACTTTGTTTTGCTTTACTGTGAAAAAGAACTTGGCATATAGGGACATTAAAGTCTTACTGTTGATGTTAAATACAACATCAATATTAGCCTCCACCACTTCCACGGGCAATCAGGCACTAAAAACACTATTGTAAACACCGCATAATAAATGATGTGAAGGATCCAGTAGTAGCACACAGCTTTTGGCAATCTGACAGGGCTGCTGGGCTGGTTTTCTGATCTGAATATAAACAGATAGAGGGGGGAAAGAAAATCATAAATAAGTCATAACTTTGCATTACAATTCAGAAGCAGATGGTCAAAAGTTTAACTTCCTGGATGGACAAGCAAGTCCCTAATTGACCAAGTCTCCTATGTCCAAGCTTAACTTCAGGCATGCAAGTAACTCCATGGGAGCTAACAAGGCTTCTTGTGCTTCAAACTGAGTTTGTGCTTACGCGTAACTGCTGAACCAAGGCTTAATGCAAGTGTCTGGAACTAACTTCTACAGTATTGAAAGCAAAACTGCAAAGAGCCACTAAAAATGGTACTTTTGGTGCCCAGAACAACAAGAGACTGATTTTCTGTGAAGGCTTTTTTTAGGACATTCTGTGAGTCTGTTTTATTTCTGAACCACCCGGGGACCAAGGGCAGTGGAAAATCAGCTTTCAGAACGTGTGCCCAATGTAAAGGGTGCAGCCTTGCAGTGATTCATCCTCAGCTCCAGGTCTGAACTGAAACCTGAGATGTTTTTCTTCTCAGCTGCATGTTATTTTTACCCTTTGTAAATACACTTTGTTACACCTGGAATTTACCAAAAAAAAAAAAACAAAACAAAACAAAACAGTGTGCATGTAGGGGGAGATAGCGAAAAGGCTGCAATGATGCTACTCAGGAGGGCTTTGTCCACTTCTGAGCTGAGTCAGTTGTGGTTGCTGATAATGCTTATTGAGAAAAGCATTTCTCCTTTGCTTCTTGGACTTGGAAATCCAGCCTTAATTCAGGATCACTTAGAGTCAATATGATCTGACGGCTGAACTCAGTGCTTGTGCCTATTGAGGCCGATGGGAGTTTTGCCAACCATTGACTCTGATGAAAGCATATGTAAGTTCATAAATAAGTGTATGAAACACATTTTTTTCCTCTTCACTATACTACTATTTTCCCCATGTGACATAAAACACCTGTACTGTGTCAAAATGCAATGTGTTAGATAAACATAGATTAAGAATCAGCAAAATTTTACATTATCTCAGTAACATTCCTGTAATGGAAAACTTTCTATTTCATTTATCTGAGGGAAATAGATGATAAAAATTGTGTTATCCAAATATCTACATAGTGTCTTCTCAGTTAATTTAATAACCACAGTTTGGATAACTTCCTTATAGAGTTACTTGGAGGAAAGGGTTCTCCTGAGAGTAGAGCAGCATAAGACAGTTGCAGGGTTTCTCATTCACGGTTCCCTGTCCAGTCTATGGTTGGTCAGGCCAGGCTAGATATTGTGCTACTGTGAACTTTGCTTTTGTGAGGCTCTGGGGGTTAAACCAGTGTTCTTTCCAGAGGATACAGCTTCGTCTCCTCACCTACCCTCTACCACCTCATCATGAATCAGAGCTCTCCAAAAGAGGGAACAGCCCCAGGATGGCTGCCACATCCCTACCAGGTCTTTATGTGGAAAGGGAGAGGGCACAAAGCCATCGCCCTTGGCTAATTAGTGCCAACACGCATGTATTTTATTTAGCCAAAATGACATCACAAAAGGTCAGCTCACAGCGTATGACAAGGCATGTTCAGGCTGCTTTCCGCTCACTGCACTGCAGCTATTCAAGTTGGAGTAAAAGAGATTGGTGCTACCCGAACAAAAGAGGTCGCACTGAAAAAAATGGCCCTTTAAAAAAAAACTACAACAAACAAACAATAACAAAAACACAGAACTTCCCTAAGACTTTTTACTTCAAAGTTATTTTTCAAAGAGTGCATGATGTATTTTAGTCAATAATATCAATTCAGAGGATTAAGAAGCTGTGCTTCCGAGGGCTCTTCCCTGCTCCAGCACACGCTCACTCACTCCTCATGAATCCGTGGGATGTGGGATCCATATCCGCTGAGCCCTGTCATGGCAGTGACACGTAAAGAGGGGTCCTTTGGATCCCCCTTTCACACTGCTGCCCAGGAACAACCAGAGCACAGAAATACCCCCGCACTCCTGAGGGCTTCCCGGGAGCGAGGGAGCGCCAGCAGCTCTGCTGGGCCCAAAGGTGCGCTCCCCGGGCACCACACAGGCCTCCTGCAGACGGGAAGCGAAACTCTGGAAAGTGTTTTTGGTGGTGGTTTCAGAAGAGCATATACTTCGACTGCGTTTGGCTTCTACCATCCACCCACCGGCCAGACCTGTGGTTAGGAGCTGCTGGGTGCTTTATTCGGGCATGAACACAGGGCCAAACCCTGGACGCGTACCAAGCGCGCCGCTCTCCTACAGGCACCTTCCCCCTAAGCGTGCGGGGTGACCACCGCCACTGTTAACCTGCTGAAGGGACAGCACGGTCTTTATTTTCTCTTCCATGCTCTCTTGTGAATGCAGCACTAAATCCCTCACAGAGGACACGCATGTAATAGAGACGTTAAAACGATAAAAATATAGGCAGGTCGAAGGAGGAGGGCCGCTCGTGCACAACTGCCCGGTGAATCGGACAGGCACCTTCCCCAGCACTACCCAAACAAGCTAAGCGAGAAAGGGGCTAGCGGAGCCACGTCGGGTGCCCTCACCCATGGGGAAGGGGACCGCCAGGGCGGCAACGAGAGTGAGCTCTGTGGGAGGGAGGGATGTCCCTCGGCACCAGCGGTGCCGGCCAAAGCTGGCCTAAGCTGACGCTGAAGCCACGGTGACAGCCTGTTTATCTTTGCTATAAGGTAAGTGCCAGAAGCAAGAAACGAAAGACTGAAGTGAAGTCCCCTTGGGGCCACAGACTCTGGGAAGGAGGGACGGAGCAGCTCTGGGGCGGCCTCGGAGAGCGGCTGGCGGCGTGGCGGGTCCCTCGCGCACGCCGGGCGGCTCCCAGAACCGCTGCCCTCGGCTCTGCGGAGCTTCGGCGCGGTCCGGGCGCTCTCAGGGATGTCACAGCTTGCAGCACGGGGGTGCCCTCAGTTACTTCTTTCAGCACGAGGGGAAAGTAGAAATGCCACATGGCAACACACACAAACTTTATTGGCTTTCTGCAAGCAAAACAAAAGATGCTTATTTATTGAGCTGCATGAAGCGACCATGCACTTTCAATCAAAACAATAACTTCTGCTAATTGAAACAATCTTTTTTTTTTTTTTTCCCTTTACTTTCCCTGGCTATCTTGCAGTCCCACAGCTGCTTCAAGCCTTAAGGCCATCACGGCAAATTAAGGCAGTCAGCGTCTGGCTCACTAGAGGCCAGTCAAGCTATAAATATTACCAGCCTTACTCTTTGTGTTTGCAGTGTGGGGAAACAGCTGGTTTAAGTTTGACTGCACGTTGTCATTTCTCCATTAGTGCAAACACTTCAATATTTCTTATGTGTGAGGTTGGAGTGAAGAAAGGGAAAGAAGGGAAGGGGGTCACTAAGAGCCAAAGCTAAGAAATGATGTTCTGTATACACATAATTTACAACGAGATTGCTGCCTGGGAGAATTCTGAAGTCTGATATGGTGATAGCTCGGCCAAAGCCACAATGACTTCCCAGTTGGCCTATAACTTTCAGGACCTATTTTCTCTTGTTTTTCTTTTATTATTTTTATAGAAATTCTATTATAATGGTAATGGATGACATTTCTCAAATTGTATTTCATTTCAAGAGCTTGTACGACTGTTGTATTTGTGGTTTCGTAAAATGTGAAATACTGGGAGGCAGGGCCCTTCCCAAACCACACAGGCCTTCTTTTGTGGGCCGGGATCTATAGAAAGTTAGCAAAGTACAGGCATAAATACAAAGTACAGGTTAGCATGCCAGGCATAAATAGAAGTGACATCTTGTATGGAAACCATAATCCCCTGTGTCTGTAGAATGTCTGCTGATTTTCGTGATTGGTATTATTGGGCTGTGAAGCTGATGGGTGCAAAATTGTAAAGTCAGAGAAGATTAGCCACTTCTCTTTATCTTACGTTCTGTTTTGTCTCTAAAACGCTATTCCCAGACTTAATATACTGAACAGCCCCCACTGATACTACCCTGATCAAAATAAATCACCTGCCAACGAAGGGGACAGGAGACTCATCTCAAAACGTCCACTGGGTCAGAGACAGCCTCCTGTCGGTGTGTGTGCAGTGCCAGCACAGCGGGGCACCACAGCCCCAGGCTCTTCAGTAATGTCCTAAACATGGTAAATGCAGTACTAGAAATAAAGCAGTGAGGATAGCAAGAGTCATAAATAATGACGATGACCGTAACTCTTGCAGGGTTCTATGTCAGTTTTTGAATTTTATATTTCACTACTGATACGAGAACTTTTATTTGCTTAGCACAGTTGAAATTCTGACTATCCTCACCTTCATCTTAAAATCTGAGCTCACAATTTGGGTATCAGTGGTCAATTTGCAATGTAACTGGGACAAATAAGAGTTATCTCAGAGTGGAAAGCTCTTTAGTTAGCACCTGGCAGCCCAGCCAAAGGCAGCCAGAGTCGTGGTAGGCTGGAAAGATAGTTTGTTTTTCACTTTGGCAATATGTCTGTGTCAAGAACAGAGCCAAACCACACATACATACATACACACACAGAGCGGATTTTCTGAGCAAAGAGCGGCTTCACGAAGCAGTCAAACATAAAGCCCTGCATGAAGATGATCCTGAATTTGCAGTTTTCCCGATTTGGTAGGCTACCAGTCCAAAACCCACCCAATTAGTGGGAATAAAGATCGTCAGTCTACAATAGCTAGCACCCCATCTTCTTACCCAGGATTAATGTTATTCAACAAAGGCAGGTCCAATAAGCACATTAGGAAAGTCATCCTCTTAAGACAGGTCTCCCAGCTTTGCAGTAGACTGACATGGGGTTTGCCTCAAGTCCTGCCGGAGCCAGAGAAGCGAATCCCATTGACTGCCGCAGGTTTTGGGCATGGCTTGCTGTTTAGTCTGGCCTGAGGCTTACCAAGAATAGCAGGGTTGCATGCCAGTGGCACGCCACCAGATGTGGAGTGAAAGGCGCTGAGCCTCCGCTGCGCGCTGCTGCTTCAGCTGTGGAAAAAGCCATGCCCTTGAAAAACAAGTGATGTCAGGATGGCCGCCGCACAGCAATCCTGCTTCTTGGCGTGTTGGATACACGAAAGGTGTGTAAATACTCTAGCTAGGTACACCGCTGTCTGTACCACAGATGGCAGAGCAATGCAGAGGTGTCCACCCTAACCCAAAAACAGCTAACCTGGACGCGGGGAACAGGACAGCCCAGCCGTGCTGGCAGGCCCTTCCCCACAGAGATGATCGACACCGCTTCACAGCTGCATAAGTTAGCAGGGAAGTGGCTAGACGTGCCTCAAGGGCTACCCATTTGAATTTGATGTTCTGTATAGCATGAAGTAGCTGCCATTTAGGAGAGCTTACGAGAGGGGAAAAGGAAAAAAAAAACTGAGGACCCTCTGGGCTCGTAAGAGCCCTCCTGTTTGTCATATGCATTCAAACAGACTACTACTGAGTCTCTTTGATAGAAATGCAGAATAGTAACATGAAAGAAAAAAGTGGTACTTCCCAAAAGAGCCAGCGCAAAAGATATATTAAGTGATAATTTCAGTTTCAAATGGTTTTCAAGCAACAATTGGTAGCACTTAAAATAACATTCTGCACATGATTAAATCTTAATGACAACTAATTATTTCTGGCATTTCTTTAAAACTTCTGAATCAGCCAAGCTGATGTTGGAAAGCTTCTGCTGAGCTTTCACAGCAGCCAACTTTTGGAATGCTTTTTTAATGAAATCACCACACTACTCGTGACATGTGAAATTTATCGATGGCCTGAATAAGACCCTATGTTCCACTTCACCCTCCCTTAAAAAGAGAGATTACTTACCAGTAAATTTAGTTCTTCCAAGGTACCTTTTAATATTCCCACCCAGGGGTTTCGTGGTGTGCAAGCTGTGAGTCTCCTAGACAAATGTGTTCAGAGCCAACTAAGCAATCCACTAATTCAAATGGCTTTCAAAAAGGACCCAGCACCAGAGTCTTTTGAGAGTATTTGTGTTGCAGCAAAATTTCACCGTAACATGAATTGCATACACTCATTGTAATGGAATTGCTCATACTTAATTCAATAAAATGTACAAAGAGCAATAAACAGAAAAGTAAGTGTGCAGTCTCCAGAATTATTATGCAGTAATTTACTAATCTTTTAGTCCGAGTCAAGACCAACAAACAGCAGGATGCAATATTATTACACTCAGGTGAATGCCACAAATGGTCTGATTAGATTTATGTGCCTGGAAGAAACATAATAGCTGTAACAACATAATGAATTTGAAGAAACTGAATTTGATACCACATGTGATAATCTACATTGCATATGCATATGCAACAGCAGCAAAGTAAATGACAGCCTTAATTTCAACTTTTCTTGTTGTGCTTAGTCTAAGGTAGACCCTTAGGCTAAATTTTCTGGTGCTGTGCAGCATGGGTTAGTTTTAAAAATAACTGTCATCATTGTTAAAGAAAACTGTGTAGTTAATTCCCTTGGTAGCACCCTGAAAATAACCCTTTGATTTCTTTCTAATGTTACTTCTTCAATATTCATAGGAAAACCAAGTTTGAAAGCATTATGTTTTGTGATTCAATGTAGGGCAATTATAGTCAACGTATATCTGGGGAAAGGAGTGTCTAGGCACAGTGAATATATTTTGGCTGTGAGGGGGTACTCAATTACTGATTTGCAAGAGGTTCAGTACACTCCTAAAATGTTAAATCCCCTTCTAGGTTTCTGCAGAAAACTAAGTGTAGAGAGGCCTACAAGATGGCAGGGCACCAATAAGCTATGCACATAAATTGTAGCCAATATTACATATGGGGCAACAGCATAACCTGTCAGGAAGCCAGTGAAATATCAACAAACAAATGGTGAAGGCCCAGAGGGACTCAAGGAACTCAAGGAAGGAACAAATGGTTTCAGACGTTCAAGGTATGCATATATTGCACTGAACTGTAATGACTTGCATATTGCCTATACCAATCAACATGCCTTCACAATATTTGCTACAATTATTTAGCAATGATATATTATTGATAAGTAATTTCACTTCATGAAAGGTTTGAGTGATACACACTTTTTTTTCTGAAGCTAACACAAATATCACATATTATGATGAGCATTTAAAGTTTTAGAAGTGTTCTAACGTTACATATATTACATACAAGTATGTATATGATTCTTAGAAATTATCACAACATACTTCTTATATTTAATTGGTAAAATTAGTTGGCTATTAAAAGTATAATATGCAGATCTATTTTTCATGCCCATGCTGAGTCTTAGAATAGTTTTCCCACAAAATAAACAGTGCATTTTAATTACATTAATGATGTATTTTTGGTTTGAGCTGAGTATATAGATAGAACGTATATACAAGCTATGTATGTTTTGAAATTGCTGGTTCTGTTAATCTATTTTTGTCCTCTTGTTGTCTGTTACTGATTGTTTTGTTTATTTTTCCACACACCCTCTTGTTTCAGGAACTGTAGCACAGTATGAATTCCCTACCTTTCTTCAGTTATCAATGCAGCATTGCTCTGTCATTAGGGGAGGCTGAAGAATCCAAGATTAAAAAAGCAAAGCCTGCTTCAAATACTGCAGGTAGGTTATTTTTAATTCCATGCAGAAAGAGCCAAATTTCCTCTCCTTACATATTCAGTCAGAATGTGAACTTTAAGAAATCAGCATTTTAATCAAAAATATTTTACAAATTAACTTGCACAGTCTCTCATGCCAGCATGACCTTCATGCCAGCTCATGCAGTGGTTCATGTTGTGAAAGGATGGTCAGCACTGGCCTGCTCATTTTCTAATAATGATTATGTTAAGTAATGTTAAGTGATGACATTCAGATAAAATGAATCACCAGCCTTTTGTTTTGCACTGAGTCCAAATCTTAAATAGGAGTAGGAGCTCTGATGTTGTTTCATTGAGGAGGAGGAACACAAAATCGGCTCTACTCATCTTTGTGTTTCTTACAGGCTTCAAAGGGCAGGTAGGATAGGGCAAATGTTTGTCACTAGAGCTTCAGATACCAAGTGGATCATTTGGTTTCAGGTACCTTGACAACTTCTGAGTGCCATCATAACTCTCTACAGCAGTTAGCAGCTCTGCTGCGAACAGGAAGAGGACAAATCTAAATTATGTCTCATGACTAATCCAGACCATACGGGGCCTAGTAGAAGCTATAAAAACTTGTTTGATTTGAAAGATTGATTGAAAAAGCTTTCTTTCCTCCAACTCTCAAATCATACAACCTTCAAAAAGCAGATGCCTTTTCTGCTAGTTATGGCACAGACCAAGTGACCAACACATTATGCACTTCCTGCAGAAACTACAATACTTCTGAAGGAAAGTACCTCTCTGTAAAGAGAGCAACATGGGCAGTCTAAATTAACAACCTATTTCTGTCTACTGACTGTGCAAGCACCTAAGCACCTCCAGAAGCACTAATACAAAACAGGACAAAGAAAGGAGGAATGTTAAATACTACAAGGTTGCATCCAAACAGCCTCCTTTAATTCAGGACTTCCGAGCAATGGTACATCCTTGGGGAGCGTTTTGTGTTTACACAGCTCAGACTGAGAAGGGCTGGGGGTGACCCCCTTCACCCATCTAAGCACATGACCCTATCCCCAAAGAATATGGCACACTCGAGCCCTGTTGAAGCTGGACAGCCACACAGGTGGGAACACATGAACTGTAGGTTCAAATAAGACATGAGGAGCCTAACTCTGACCTAGGTGCTGGGACACTCTGCTCTGGTGGCTTAGCTGGGATTCTTTGTCCCCTGAGCTGCATAGCTTTTATCTAAAACTACGGAGTCCCTAAATGAAGGGAGAGACCCTAAGGTGCCTGGCACAGTGTACTCCAGCTGCATGCCCGGACACATAGTCCATCCGCAGCCTCCTTTCTAGGCTCCTCCGAGGAGCAAGGCAAAGCACAGGTGGAATAGCAGCCATGTCCTGCAGTTGGGCACTTGCCCTGCTCTCTGGGGCAAGGCAGCCCTGCAGGAGTCAGGGACTTTGGGGCATGCAGCTCTCTGCGGTCCAAAACGAGGGCACCTGCTGATCTCTACAGACTGCAGACAGGCTGGTGGATGAGAGTGCACTTTCTACATTGGGTTCACATACACAGGCAGCAAGACTTCAACGGAAGTCTCATTTAACTCATCTCAATATAGGTATATTTATCATACTCAGTGAAGATCCTGGTCTCCCAAATCAGAATATAATCCTTACCAGCGTAGTGGCAAAGATCAAACAGGACAACATTTCAGCTAACAAACGGTAGCATCACTACCTACAGGTTTTGTACCTAAACCACCACAACAGCAGCAAAACACCCAAGATTCGCAAACTCAGCTCTAATTTTCAGGCTAGTTATGTGCTTTAAATCCAGCACAGCAAATTCAGGATTTTGACTCAATCATTTAAAAATGAGATTGACTACTGACATCAGATGGATTTGTGTCATCCAAATTCATATTTAAGACTTGGAAACACATGAAAATAAGATTTAGTGCATGACTGATCTAAGTTATGTATAACATTATAAGTTATTGTTGCAAATTTCAGCAAGAATTAGCACAATTTTCTATTTTAACACACTTATATAAATAAAATGCAGTAATTGGTTTTCTTCTAGAAATCTCAAAACAAATATTTAATGTTAGGGAGCAGGAGCCAACCCACTGCCAGTGATGATATCTCTGTATCTGTTTAGTACAAAGAAACCCTTTACTAAAGACAGTTCTGAATAAGTAGGCTTATGAAAAGATTTCCCTAATATTTATAACTGAAATTTCAGATCACTGGTTATTCTATGTATTTCAAATCTTTGACTACTCAATGAAACATCTGATTTGATTTGATATGATTTCTATCCTTAATAACAAAGAGCATAATGTGTGTCACACTGACAAACCTCTTTGCCTTGCTAGTAGTGCTCACCACACAAGGACAGCAAGAGTAACCACAGCGCCTGTGGCTGATGTTTTTCTGCATTGTTTTCTCTTTTTTTTAGCAACTGATGTTGGGAGATGAGATTAAGATGGAGATTAAGCAATATGAAGAACAGTCTTCACTGATACATCACCGAAAACTATGAGTAACTGACTCTTTCTTGACCTCTGTCCTTCAGCGACACCAAGGGAAAACTGCCTTGAAATCACTAGATTTGGATTAAAAAAAAAAAAAAATCAGCTACCACATGTGCGGGAGCATAGCTACCACCTATGTTTGGTAGAGCCAGTCAATATCCTCAAATCCATTGCATTCTCTTTCTATATAATCCACAAAATTTTCCTTTGCGTGACACCCATAAAAGAAAAGTCCCTAGACAACAATTAGTCTGCTAATGTTGTCTGTTGCTACTGTCTGTTCAGCTAATACTCTTTTCTATTCTGTTGCTTGGCTCCATCCATGTGCTGTTTCTTCAATGTAAGCACTCCATAAATCCAACTCCATGATCGTGCTCTTTGGCATTTTGCAGTAGATCACTAACTCACTCACTCTGCCATTACAAGAATTTACTTCCTATGCTGCCCAATTTGGTTAGATTTAGTACAAAAGCAGTAGTCCAAATTACCATACTTTGACAACTTCAGGTATTAGATCACATATTCCACATCCCCCAAGTGAATGTAAATAGCCTCTCAAAAATACAGTAAACTCTCATTTTACTAATTTTAACAAGGAGAACAGAGTATATATTATCTCACATTATTGCATGTATTCTTCCACCTGGAGTGCAATTCAAGTTTGCATCCTAAATTATCCCCAGTCAGAGAAAACACAGAAAGGTATCGCAGAGATCTTGAGACAACTGTTCCTGTCGCACTGTTTGGGACACTGCAATATCTGAGACATCCAGACAGACCTGGTAGATGTGGCACCCCACATACAGGGGATCTGTAGCCTCTCTGGTAGCTGCTAGTGACCAGGTGGGATATTTTAGGGCACCTAAGGGAGCTAGGCTCCTTAGTTCAGGCAACTGATCTGTATCCATAATATAAAACGCGTACTTGGGCCACTGTAACACCGCCCTTATTACCTTGACCCGTTAACCTGATTTGGGTTACATTCCATCTTGATGGTGACTCTGGCGGGGGGCTGCGATAACCAGTCTTGCTGGGGAACACGCGGACTCATCTTCGACGTCTGCCCATATTCACTGGAAGAGGAGGCGGTCATCTCTGTCTTCGCAAGGTGGGGCGATACGTAGGCGCACTCAAACAAGGACTGGTCTTCACTCACCACTGATAATGCTTCCTGAAAAGCACAGAAGTCAGCATGAGACTGTTTCAGAGCAGATATTAATTAGAAGACAATGCACGAAAAAGCGCATGCTCATCTCATGACAAGATGTACCGCTGGCTGCTTATTTAAATGCTTATTATTTTTTACGCATGCTACCTGTCCACAGGGGAGAGGGTTTAAGTACCAGGCCCGCTGTCACAGAGACAACATCTCCCTTGAAGCACTGACCTGGTGAGACATTTCCCGCTAATGGCAAAAAAGATGCACTCACACACTCTGTTAAACAGTCAGGAAAAGTGGCTGGGAGCTCACAGGGGCAAGAGCGCAGGAAGGGCAGTGAAGTTCAGGCCTTTTGCTTCCAAGATACGGATGCAGAGGGCCAGATTTGCACTGGGTGTAAACTGCCGCGGCCGCACTAACTCTCCCTTCAAAAAACGATTAGAAGTTGGACTTTGCTGACTCACTGGGAGTTTCTCTTCCTTCCTTTAGGATTAGGGCCAATCGCTTTCTGGACGAGAAGCAGAGATACAGCTGGGTGTAACCTCTGAGCTGGGGATGCTGCTCTCTCTGTGAGCAGCAGCGAGGCAGATGAGGCCAGGATTGCCACCGCACTGGTGGACACTGGACTAACTGGGCTGTGCACTGCTCCTCAGGGCACACTGCGGGGACACGCTGTGCCCATCGGCCCTCTCCTACTCCGAAAGACACCTCCTCGCGTGCTGGTTAGACATCCCGCTCTGCCACTATGTGGGGAGGACTTCCCCCTTGCTGCGGTGACAGCGTGGTTGCGGCACCTTTCCGGCCCTGACCATGAGTTCACAAGATGAGTCGGTTGTGCGGCGGCTGCAGCAGCAGCTAGACAGAGATCAGGCCCGGTAATTAAGTAGTCTGTGGATTTGTGTATGAGGGGAGATCATCCTCTTTCCTCATCCAAGGTATGGGGGAAGATGACAGGCTGGCAAACACTTTAGGTGCCCACCTGGTCCACCAGGAAGCAGAGGAAAGGGCAGAAACCCGTGGAGGGATCCATACTGCTAACCACAGGTGTCTAAGTGGGGTACACGTGCCAGTGGGGTCCATGACTGCGTGAGCTGGTCGCCACGAGGGCTCCTGCCTTCTCTGGGGCTCCCAGGACTGAGCAACCACGGGGACAGCAGGAGCGGGTCTGCCAACACCCAGCCCTCCAAAAGAGAAGCCCTCCCTTCCTGCAGGTGCTTCGTAACTGC
This sequence comes from Crypturellus tataupa, assembly GCA_034781795.1. Lineage (NCBI taxonomy): Eukaryota > Metazoa > Chordata > Aves > Tinamiformes > Tinamidae > Crypturellus > Crypturellus tataupa. Next base: position 4,134,074 of record JAWLRI010000285.1, read on the forward strand.
GTACACCAGTAGCGACCCGTTGCAGGGTCGCCTCTCCCCAGCTTTGCCCTGGCCCCGGGGGGCAGCCCGGCACCTCCGTGCGGGCAGGGCTGCCACCACCCGCAGCGGAGCAAGCGGCCGCGGGAGGCTGGCGGCGGCCGCGGTGTGCTGGGGCGTTGCAGCGCGGCCGGCGTGCGGTCCAGCTGGCGGCGGCC
>JAWLRI010000285.1:4134276-4173573 GCA_034781795.1 Crypturellus tataupa
GCGACGGCCGTCCACTGGGAGCAGCCCAGGCGCGTCCCGGGCAGCGCTGCGCGAGCGAGCGCGTCCTCGCGGGGCGGCGTGTGTGGCCTGCGTCACGGCCAGCCCCGCTGCTCGCCGCCAGCCCAAGGGCAGTGAATGGCGTGGGGCTGTCTGCGGAGCAGAGCAAAGCAGACAGAAGGGAAAAGAAGGAGGCAAGAGAGCCAGGGCAGCGGGAGTCCTTGGGCTGCGAGGTCGCGCACCGCTGTCCACCTTCCTGAGGTGCTTTAGACAAGCTTTGGCAGTTACACAGTGCCCTAAAAACGTGGAGCCCCTGTTTTTCTCTCCAGTCACGAGAGCTGGAACATGGCTTTCTCCTTATGGCTTCTTGTGAAAACACAGATTACCCCTTAACCGCGTGGCTTGGGGGGCTGGATCTCAAGCAGAGCTCCAAGTACCAGGAGACTTGTGATGGGACTGCTAGCACAAACCAGCCCCCTCTTCCCACTGCAGGCCAAGAGGCAAAATCAGACAGATCCATCGTGTTTCATTACTGCTATTTTGGATGCTGTTTGGGTGCAAAGGTCACCTCCAAAGTATCAGCATTAATTTTAACACCCTAATTACGACCCTTATTTTCCACGGTCTTTCCCTCCAAACAACGAGCAGCTTCCTAATTGCTACATCCTGAGCCTCTGGGGGTGCGAAAGTGTTTCCAGGAGAAGGGAGAAATGCTAGAATAACACGTCCCTTTTGTCACGTCTCTCAGCCTCCTGTGGGTCTCTGGCCGGCCTGATCGTGCTAAGAAATGCTCTTGCTGGTGGTCTGACATTTTCCTCATGAGCCATTTCTTCTGGAAAAGCTTTTCCAGGAGATGCATGGGGAGATGACTACTCATCTCTTGCACCCCAAAGCATGGCCAAACTATACTGAGAGACAGCACGGGGGAATTGATGTGCTTAGATGGTAAAGTAGCAGGGTAAAGTATCACAAAAACTAAAGTGAAAAAAAAAAGGTATGCTAAAGTAGGAAAGAAATCTATCACTATACTCAACGCAACTTTTTCAAAAAGATATAAATTTACAGCCTGGCCAAGCAATCACAGTATATCCAGTTGCTGAGACAACTTGCTGCACAGTTCCCTCTCTTCTGCCCCACTGGAGAGTTAATATATGTGCAGAATAACATGTTGTGTAATGTTAATTTTGGAAGTGCTAGCTAGAGCAAATACATGAAAGACTGAATTGTACAAGAGGAAGCAGATACGAGATTGCAGATATAAAAGACAAAATAATATTTTACTCTGTAAACCACTGAGTAATAAATATTTTCAAAACAGGCATCCATAATGGCTATATTTCTTATCCTCCCACACATAAGTGGAGAAAAGCAATCTTACTCTGCTTCCTGTTGAGCCTGGCTCCACCTAATGTAAGTTAATTTAGGAATACTTAGAGTAAGCATAAATTTAAACCCCAAAAGCTGTGAATTGCATTACTAATAACAGTAAACATTGCCTATGCTATGGATGCATATTATGTTACACAAAAAGAGAAAGTAAACACATTTTAACTTCCTGAGGACAGTGAAAGCCAGAAATATGATGCCAATTAATAGCAGTTAGACAAATATATAAAAGACTATGGCAAAAACAAGACAAACATAAATGAACCCAGGAGACAGACCATGACTTCACATTTCCCAAAAGAGTGTCTAGTTATAAATGAAGAAAAAATATGCAACTTGCTAGCTAGGTCTTTATTCTAATTTAGTAACAAACACTTCTCTGTGCTCCATCCTTCTCTGTACTCCATCCTGTTATTACTGCATACTGCGCACTCTATGACAGTGTCTTCTCTGATGTTTTACTCTGAGCCTTCATTGACTTCCACTGGGATATCCTGAAGGGCACTAGGACATGTATTACTCATCCTCCGTGCACATTACAAAAGCTGAACCAGTTGACAAAGCTTTTGCATAATTTTGAGGAGTCAGCATAATTAGAGAACATGGCCTAAACCAGAATTAGCCCGACTTCCTCCTTAACTATCTTTTCTCTCCTCTTGCACACAAGCAAGATTGAGGTTTCACTGTGGGAAACACAGAAACTATGTTTAGCATCTGTTCTGATGTCGGGCTTGAGTACTCAAGCAGTTGCACCTCTGTTATCTTTCTCAAATGCACTCAGGGCCACTGATGTCAACTTACCAGCAAATGCAACAGAAGTGATATGCCTAGTCTTTGCATACCCTCAAACACAGAGAGAAGTCTTCTGAAATGCATGGGTGGGAGCTGTGTGTCACGGGTTTGCAATTGCTGACTTTTCCTTTCCTCCCCCTACTAAACTTGAACCAAGAGGCGCTCTGGGCACCGAGTGGCCTGGGCATGTCAGACTCTGCAGACCATACAATACACACAGAGCAATCAGCTAATATAAACTGATGCAACCCCATGTGAAATTCATACTGCGAGATAGCCTAGAAATAACGTCAAGAAATGTGAAACATTTCTCAGCTATATAAAACTGTCGCATGACGTAATTCTGCATCTTGGAAACAGAATATATCCTTCAACTGCTCCTTTTATGCTTCCTTTCAACTCGTCTGTGCTTCATTTCTCTTTACTGACTAAAGCCTAGAAGCATTAACCCTGTGGAAGCTGTGGAAGGGAGGCTTTAACAGCTATACATACTACTGTTGATAATACGCGGTATGGGTAATTCTTGCCTACAAGTGGAGTTTTAGAAGTGCACTTTCCACACTCACTATAAAATCAAGCTCCTGGACCAAAGGTAATATAAAAATTGTCAGTATTCACCATTATGAAGAATAGCTGCATGGTCTGGCCACATGTAAGTATAGACAAAGATATTAATACTGACAACGTCTGGCAAAGGTCTTTTTACATATGGATACCAGTTCTGTTTCTAGTAAATGCCTTTTCTCGTTCATTTGCATGATAATCTACTTTTCTCATCCATATTAATGCTGGTAAGGAGCAGTTTGGCAACATCAAGTAAGTGGAATAAAGCAAAGTAAACATTAATAAATATTATAAAATAAATGCATTACAAGGCTCCATTCAGTCAAGCCAACTTTTGTACCTTTAAGGGAACAGTTTTAATATTGGATTGGTCATTTTCCTGGATTTCTGGATATGTTATTTTCATGATGTCAGAAATAAACTCCTTTTGTAGTAAGCAGTGTTTGGAGTAGTGTAGTATCAAGAAACCAACGCATATTATGTACAGTGGCAGGTAGGAAGAGTCTTTCATTCGTATTTGTGAAGTAGAACAGCTTTACCTTTACCTGAGGTAAGTATTAGACACTTCTAATGTCAGATAAAAAGATATTTCATCTTGTTTTTCTACATCTCTCCTCTCGTGATGTAACGAGCAAAACTAGAAAATCCATTTCTTTCAGTAAGAGTTTTTCATTTTTAATTCCTTGTAGGTTGCCAAATCTGGTCATATGGACCTTCTGTACTAATGATTAAAGAACAAAATGCCTCTCTCTGTTTGGTTTTGATTTATACTGTGCTAAAAAAAAAAAAAGGCCAACAAATCAGTAGAACAATAGATGCAGCAACGCCTTTAAAGTAGGCAGTGGGACAAAGGTGTTTATTTAATAAAATACCAGATTACTTGGCCTAGAAACATGATTTTACAGGAAATGTGAGTGAAGTTGTCCCCATCATGAGCAGTACACGCAAGCTGATCAGTCCTTTATAACCAACGGCAGGAACTAAGAACAAAGACACATTTTTCTCCCTGAAGTCTGATCAAACTTACGAAATGGTAAAAGGAGATAATGAGGTGTGCAGTTACCTACTTGTGCGGAGCAGTACTGGAGAAAAAAATACTGTAGCAGGATTATAAAGGAGTTAGAGGCCATTGTAAACCGGTGATGTTTTCTTTCATGATAACTTTACAATCACGACTGCTTGCACTCAAAGCTTACTTCTGAACTCTCCCTCCAAGTCACCAACACAGTTTCCACTTTAACATCGCAACATTTCCATTTATTTTTACAGCTGTCAGATTGAATCAAGCCTTCAGGTAGTATACTCATTATATCTATAGATATATAGACACAGGCATAAATATTCAGTTCTCTATTCTTATTTTTTCAAATATTTGCAGGGTTTGTTGCCTTTTCCTTATAACAGAAGAGATTTCTTAGATTTTTTAGTTTTTTTTTTTTTTTTAATCTCCACTGAGTTGTCCAAAATCTATGAAGCAGTTCTTTGTTAATCAAAAATGTTTTGAGAACTGTTAAAGTCAGCAACCTATTGGTCAGTCCTGTCCAAAACTTGGCAGATAGTAGATGATCAAAACCATGGGCCACCAAGCAGCACAACACTGGGCAACAAGTACAAGTACAGAACAGGATGCACTGGGAGGCACAGATACAGCTACAACCGTCTTTGCACGTTGAAGAGTGCAACAAACACTCAAATAAGTAATCTGTTGCTTGTAGCATCATTTCTGGCCCTCACTCCCACACTCCGAAAAGGAACTCTTACCCCGACTATGAAGGACTTGCAAAAACATTGCAATTGAGAACTTTTAATTAACTTTGCTATATGCCAATACATTTATGTAAACTTTTTTTGACATCAGATTTATGATACTTTTCATTAATTTGGACAACTTTTACTTCTTCTCTAATCTGACTTCAAAATGACCTATGTGTAAGGGTAAGCTTATGCCTTCACACTGCTAAAAAATTCATTCAAATGTAGTCTATTTCCCATCTTTTGTCTGATGACCAGAGCAAATAAGTCCAGGACTTATTTTCATTTTAAGTTAGACAAAAAGATGCTATCAGAAAACTTTCCAAAAGGCATTTATTAAAAAAGATAAATTCTAAAGAGACAATGCCTGTTTGGGAGGTGTTAAAAATTCTAATATAAAATACTAAATACAATCTTCTTGTTATTGAAGATAAAGCATTCATATTATAATTGTACAATTGTATGAAATTATTGGAATGGGAAGGTTTATCAAAACACTTATCAGAACAAGACATTTCAGCTTTATTGAAATGACTAGTTTCACCCTTTTCCTAGAAAAAGTCCAACAATGTCCTGTTAAACATTTACATTTTCGGAGGACCTGTACTGCTGCATGACAAAGCAAACTGACAAAGTGCTAAAGGGCTTCTAGCCTAAATTTGCAGCTTTAGTTTAAAGCCAAGCCTCCGATTCATTGCATTTAGCAATAATCAAGGAAACAAAAGACAAATGATTGACGATTGATGATGTAGCCTTACTATATCTTACCAATCATGACAGTTTTACAACTCTATTCTGATCATTCTCAAAAGAAACAGCTTCAAAAGATATCAAGTATGGAGTGTGGAACATACTGGAGAAGGTCAGTACTAGAAATGCAGTCACCTGAGTCAGGAATCACAGTCCACATCTGGAACGTGTTTTCCTTCTAAATCTCTAAGTCTTGGATTCATTAAATCAGACAAAAATCCACATATTATATTCATGAGAGAGTTCAGGAACAACAAAAACCTTGGCAAGTACAAGACAGGAAAGACAGATGTTGTCCTCACCTCCACCCATGAGAATCTTATAGCCAGCTCAGCTAACATCCTCCGCTTATTTCAATGAGCATTTGGGTTGTCAGCGGTAATCCAAGTACAGGCCCGCTGCTGCCTCTTATTGTCATCCTCACCTCTTGTTGAGAAAAATACAAAGGATATTTGAAAGCAAGGAAGAGACACTGCCTCGCTTCCTCTTGAAAAAGGAATAATCAACCATTTACCAAAATGATGTTATGAAACTGCAGGCTAGATTTATTCCTGGAAGCAATCACAGAGGTGTAAGGACTGATCCCACTGGACTCACTATGCAAGTTGTTCTCCTGGCTTCACTGGGACTGGTAATGTGAACAGTGGCCTCAAAGCTAAGCCCAAAAGGTTTTAAAATGTTGTGTTTTAGTTATCAAATTGAAAGACAGAAATTTAATGTAGAATGTATAGACTGTCATTGCCAAAATGTCAGCAAGTCCTATTTTTGACCAATATTTGTCACTTTCTTTCATTATAGGGTAATATTTGTAAGACTAGATATTCACCTCCAAGTCTCTAAGTGCTTCATAAAATAAGGAAAAATCATCATTCCATTGCAAATCTGGTCTTCTTCATGCCAAGTTCAGTGCAATACGCACTACCCTGTATTCCATACATGTTATCACACCCAGTGCTACATATAACCAGTCTGGAAGTGTCCATATTTGCCTGATTTAAAGAAATGCTGTTTCACAATCGATTATTTCATCCGCCACCTCCATGCAAGTGTAAAGAAGAAATGCAGAGTTTAATGTCAAACAAGAGTTAATATATGGAAATAGGAAACTATTTCACACAAGTCACATACCCAGGCCACTGCGAGAGTTAGCTAAGAAAACCCCAACAATTGCCATTACGACAGATCTCTCACCAAGGCAATGCAGCAGCCTTTTTCAAATAGGATGATGAAAGCCTCCATGCTTCAGTGCACATTCGTGCTCAAGTGGCTTCAAATTGCTACTTCAGAGGGGGATGGCTGGGAACAGCTCTGCCCACACACAACCACTACTGGTGCTGGAGAACTGTACCAGGTCCCTGACCTCAAAATTCATAAGACTGTATCAGAAAGCCTATGGAATAAAGCAGAAAATCTAGCGCTACACCATGATGATCCTCAATGCTTTTTTTCCCCTTCTTCGTAGGCAGAGTGCTTTTCAACTATCAAAGGAGGTAACACCAGGTTTCATTTGCTACACCTGTAGCTTTAGTATTCAGGCTTCTGGAACTGAAGGTTGTAAATGACTTGGGCTCATATTAAGTCTATGAGATCTCTTTCCTTGGAGATCTATGGCTTTGTGCCCCGATGCAATGTGTGTGTGTCATAGCTATCTAAAAAGAAGGTGATGAATATTGGTCAGAATCCAAATATTAAAATGCATATATGCTTTATATATAAAGTTAGAGAAATCAGATTACTGAACCAGGTGGGGGTCCTCCAGCACATCCCACGAATGTGGGTCTGGCACCCATCTTTCCCAGTGCGTGCCCAGCAGGCATCTTTGTCAGCACATCGCTGTCACGCTCCAGCATCTCCAGCACAGCGTCTGAGCTAAATGGGCTATGTGGCCATACATCGTGAGCGACACAATGATCAGGTCAGCTCAAAACGTGTGTCTCTGCATGATTATGTCAGTCCAAACTCAGAAGGGCAGAAAAGTATACAATTGCATCCTGCAGATTGTATATTGTACATTCGTTTTTAAAGAACTCTAGCTTTGTGTGCTTATTTTAGTACTTCCAGCCATATAAAGCACTGTAACTTGAATGGCTATTTTTTTCAGTCAATACAATAGACTTTTCTTCCTTTTCATCTTGATAGTATTGTCAATTATGAACTTTTAAAGCCTCAGATTTTCTTTTACCTCCCTCAAGCTTCTAAGGCTAAAAATTAGTTAGAAAACTGCAAGAAATTACACACAAAGTGCTCTTGCATTTCTGCATTGGTCTAGGGTTAACCTTTGCCTTCACCTTGCGTAGGACAGTACCAATCTGAAGAAGCAGCTAGCCTTCTACTCTGTAAAAAGTATAAACATCTTTTTTTTTTTTTTTTTTTTTTCTCATCAGTCTTTCAAGACTTGTCTGGTCAAAGAGATTTACAGTTTGTAAATTGAACCACAGCCCAATCTGAAGGGAATTAGAGCTGCATGCCATATTAGCTGGCAGCTTTGATAATTACGATATTGAGAGCCACAGGACTAACTGCACTTCCCAAGACACCAACCACATTCTAGCCATGAAATCCTGTCTTTTCTGTGCTTCTTCTTTGCGTCTTTGGCATCACAGGTAGCCCCCAGCAGTTTGAATATCACATCTTTAAGAATTACTGCGTCATTACTCAAGGTAATCATCTCTCTGAGATTACAAGGCTTTTCTTGAAAACAGTGACCATGATGATATTTTGGTTTTGTTAACTTTATTGAAAAAATATCATAAAAGAAAAAAAAAAATGTACTGTGTTATTTTTTTCTGTCTTATTCAAAAGATTTGCCCAAGTTTGTAGCAAGCAGGTAATATTTGCACCGCTTTTCCTACTACTTAGCCTAAACTACAAGATTATACCCTTGCATTCATTCTCAATTTAATATCTACTATGCTATTGATATATGCAATTATATATGTCCATTATATATACACATATGTATATACACACACAAATCATTTCAGATAATTTCACCCTCCGTTTCCAAATAAATATTAAAGTAAAAATAATTCAGGTATTGAAATATTTTGGGAAGGGAGACCTTATCACTCTCTACAACTACCTGAAACGAGGTTGTAATGAGGTGAGAGTCAGTCTCTTCTCCAAAATAATTACCAACAGGACAAGAGGAAATGGCCTCAGTTGCACCAGGGGAGGTTCAGGTTAGATATTACGAAAAATTTCTACGTAGAAAGAGTGTTGAGGCTTTGGAACAGGCTGCCCAGGGAAGTGATGGAGTCACCGTCCCTGGCAGTGCTCAAGAAATGGGAAGATGAGGCACTTAGGGACATGGTTTAACAGGTATAGTGTTGAGGGGCTTATGGTTGGACTTGATGATCTTGAAGGTCTTTTCCAACCATACTGATTCTAAGATTCTATGATTTTTTGTAAGGCATACTATATGCCATAAACCCTTCTGTCAAGTGAGGAAAAATGTACAAGAAGGAATGAAGAAACAGCTAGAAAACCAGTGCATCAATGAAAGAATTAAACAGCACGGGTAAAACTAAAAGGAGCATCTGAAGTGGTTTCCTTTCCAGTGAGCCTTTACTTTTTATGAATGCCTAGTAGCATAAGGGAAATAACACTTGGATGAGGGCCATGAGCTGAACTTTTGTGCGACCCAGCCCTTCCTCTTAGTCCCCTGCACAGAGAGTGCATGCACGCGTCCGCGTGTATGTATATACGTGTCCTTGCAGGTGTACACGTGCACGAACAGCAGGTTGTTCACTTTCTTACCACGGAGGCTGCAGATGTGGGAAAGAACACGTGGGAAATGCTCCAGAAATCATCTGCTGTCCCCAAGAAATCATGGGAATACAAAGGGGTGTCCATAGGCATGTTACCATTTAAAGCCACATCAAACTAGGGACTAGACACAGCAATCTGCCGACAGACAGAGGAGGAGGAGGAGGAGGAGGAGGAGGAACCCTTCACGCGCATTTGCAGAACCACCTTCCCAAAGCTCAGCCTCCTCCTCAGAAACCCCCGGAGATGGAGAACTTTTCACCCATCCCACCAGCCTGATGAAGTCTCTGGATACCAACTTCATGCATATTTACAACCCTCATCTTCCTATTTAGAGGACATTTGTCACACTCAACATTTATTAATTTCCCTGCTTGATAATCTTTGTTAACGCATGCGGTTCAACACATCTTTATATATTATTTATTATTTATTTAGAAAGTTTTTATTTATTTCCAAACACATTTGTCTTGGTGTTTTTGACTGAGTCTTCTGCATTAGAAAATGAGAATTAAAATGCAAATTGCTAGTTTTCTTTAAAAAGCTACTTTAATACTTCCGGCCAATTTGGGGGAATATTTTACCAGAAATCTTTTGATTTTACTGGTTTGACTTCCTTTTTTTCAGCTACCTTTGATTCCGATGTGTCTGATATGTATTGAATATACATATACATATATAAATAACATGCTTCTCATGGTATTCAGATTTTTATGAGTATATGGAATATTGCTCAGACATGTAATCTTTCTAAATTCAGAATGAGCTTTTCAAGTATGACTCTAATGAGTATCTTGACTCACACTTCAGCACATGTTATTTTAGTCATTTGCTTCAAAACATGACTAGTCAAATTAATATGAGGTTGTATTGCACAGCATTAAGACATATTGTGTGTGCAAAAATTAACATAGAAAAGTGCTTACTGAAATAACAATAAAATTGAGCACATGCTTAAGTTTAAGCATATTCAATTCACTCTGCTGAACTGGTATAACTTAAGGATATTGTTGTTTCAACTCTCCTATTAACTGTGAGATCAGTCAAACAGATTGCTATAGCTTTCATACTGTACTTATGAGAAATAGTCAAATCAACAGATAGAAGGATGGTGTTTCAGGGTGATGACATCCTTGTCTTTTCCCAAACAAAGCAACATAACAACAAAAAACCCTCAGCACAGAGAAAAATCACTTTGTGTCACTCAAGAAATTTTTTACTCCTACTAAACCCGTGGTTTGATTTTTTAACTGACCTCCTGTTACTGTCTTACAAAATCAGGAATCTAAAATTATAAGATGGAAATAAACAAACAAAAAATTACTGTAGAAAAATTTCATCCTTTTTTCACTCTTTTTCCCTTTCTAGTAGAAGACCGTACAAATTCAAACTCTGCCTACATCAGGTAATTCCTGTGGCTTTCAGCCATGTTTTCTGCTTAGTTTATTACACAGAAATAACAGCTTGTGGTCCATTTTTAATAGCACAGATGAAGAAGAAAAGAAAATATGCATGATGATACTGACATGGCAACAAGAAAAATCCTGCAAGTTTGCTTGTAGCAATATCCCTTCCAGGGCAGTGATGGAGAATATTATCACTCCTATTAAAACCATTCTGTGACACCAACATTAACACTAGAAATAATGGAAAGACTATTTGCTGCCATTGATGCAAACTGAACTAACAAAGTCAACACAAATGAAGACAATGTCAAGTCCAGAGCACTGAGATAAGCATTTACTACAGCAAAAGAAAATATTTCCCCATACCTCATGACTAATGACACCGAGCAAATGACTAATACTGTGAGAAATGAAGCTGTATGGATGCAAAGCTTAAGATATAGTAAAACAAAGATTTTACTTTTCTTTGTGTTATATTTAAAAGTGACTCCCAAGATGACTTTACATACTGTCTGCTATGCCTTAAAACATACAGCAGAGGTATGCAGGCTCTTTCTCTTTTGTTTCCCCAAACAAGCCCATTTCCTACAAGCTGTTCCCATATCTTTTGTGCCATATCCAGCTTCCCAGAAAAACAGCAGGAAAACAAAGTGTGAACTCAAAACAACCCATTTCCACAGAACAATGTGCCATACTGAGGAGAGAAAGCTACAGGGGGCAGATCTGGAGTGGGGGAAAGAAGCCGTTTTGGTGCTGCCAAGGGACTTGAAGAAAAAAAGGAAGAAGGAACTTTTAAAAGTCACAGAGGGGAAGAGTTGTGTAACTGTAAATATGCAAGAGGCAAGTTGCCAACTATTTCAAAGGATTTGAGGTTTCAAAATCATCCAGAAGGCTAACTGATTTGCACTCTGGGTTTTGAGCTTCCAGGAACACCTTTACATGTCTGAGAGCCAGAAACTACCATATCTTTTTATAGACTGCTCAAGCCATACTTGGTCATAATTTCAAGTCGAATCAGTAAGTAATGTAAACAGACACCATTTATGCTTCTCTGCAATCTAATAAAAATGAAAGCATGGACTAAATAAAGCAAAATGATACATGTTGCTCTTTAAGAAGGGAAAAACAGAGACTGTATTAGTTTAGTTCTCGGATGGTCTTAAGCAATCTTCAAAGTTGCTGGTATTCAGAACAGCAAGAAAACCTGTACACTAAATTCCCATTGGTATAATGCATATCACTCATTCAGACATGTATGATAAAGTCAATGATGAATGACACTGTGCCATTTTAAAATCCTGTTTCTATATTTAAGTTGTCAAGGATATAAATGTACAATAAAAACTAACTAAAGAACAAGGTCTTGATATTTTTGACAATTGTGCAAGGAAGAAAGCAACAACTTGTAGAATACACACAGCAACTGGAATGCACTTCCCCAACTTGTAAATCTTACCAGCTTTGAAATCTTTGAGTAGGGAGATATTCTACTTTTGCAGTGAAAAAAGGGTTTCCTTTCTGTTTGTAGGATATGTCTTTTATATTAAAGCCAAGTCCCTGTTTAGAAGGGGTAGTACTGTGGTTTTTAACTGCAAGCAATTGCAAAGTCTGTGCATTTTCATCAATTATCAACAGTAAAGAAGGTGATATGGACAACATTCATGTCATGATGTATGGCCTTCCTAGTGCATGGTTTTAAACTGCCCTGGTACTGAAGGAAAAAAAAAAAAGAGCTTTTAAATGCAGTATTTATCATTTACTGATTAGGACTCTTCTGCTGTGCAGGGCTCAACTCTGAAAGGGAGTCCGCTATGCTGGGTGCTAACTAAGTCAAAGCTTTAAATAGACCTTGCCACAAAATGCTTTGGACAGAAACTGAGGGAAAGGGATACAAAACACAAATTAAGTACATAGTATGTCCAATGTGGCTGTCACAGTTGCGGCAAAGGTTATTTTTTAATTTGAAGGAGTTATGCAAGATACAATAAAGAATGAAAAGATGTTACTCAAGCCAGGAAAAAACAAACAAACAAAAAGTAGAGTGGAGAAAGAGAGACAAGACTGAGGGAGGGGGAAAGGAAGCAAACAGCTCTTCAGCACAGGTCAGAGGAAGTCCGACTAAAAGCCTAGGCAGGAGTCATCCTTGTCCTGGTTTCTTCTGTTGCTTCTCTCAATGTCTCAGCTCTAGCTGGTCTCCCTCTTTACATCCACAACATGCAACTCCCACATTTCTGACGCCTTTAGTTGCCTAGGACCAATCCTTTAAGTATGTCATACTGGACAAGACCATGGTGGTAGGGAAGATATGAACCAAATATCAAGTGCTGACAATGCCCCTAGCCCCCTTTTAGGGCTGACTCCTCCCTGCCGAGCATGGGGCAGCCAAAGAGAGCAGAACAGGTGGGAGATGTCCCTGCATGCTGCTCTGGGGATGCATCTCTTAATGTAGCACATCCCACTAGTGAGAAGATGGTCCTGATTGCTCATGCGCAGGATCCTCCTGCCCTAATGGAATGGGGGAACTTGGCTTTTGATGATGGCATGAGCTGCAAGTGGTGGGGGTAAGCTAAAGACAACAGCAATTCAGTAACAATATTTCACATGAGAGCAGAAAGGTGGGCTTTTCTGTTTCGTTTTCCCCCTGAAAACATAATAGGTTGAAGACGGAAATTTGACCAATGAACGTCTTAGAGTTTTCTTAATATATCATAAAGTTTAAATGAAGAGCATCCAGTTAATGAGGTTTCGGTACTTCTGTATGCTTAATAGCCTTGCAAATCAAGCAACTAATTATGACGTACCCGTACATTCACAGACACCTAACCTCAGGTACTCATGTTTGAACTATGTGTTCAAAGCACAGATTTATCTAGACTGTAATTCTGCAGCTAGCCAAATGCAAAGTAATTGCTGATGACTCCAAGCACAGTTGGGCCAAAACAAGTGTTTTTTAAATTTTTTATAGTGTACTAACTCCATCAGATTTAATAGAAACATTGGCTTGGGTTTACCACGAGAATGCTGCCTCTTGTGAATGTTTTTTAAATATCTAAAAGCTTTCTGAATGCTTTTGTTATAAGATACTTCAGTAAGTCTGGAATCTAAAACAGATCTTTGAAAAACAAATCTTTTGTAAGAATACGGAAAACAGATCTAAGACTTTAGGAAGATTTTTCACTTCCTCACGTTGAGTAATTTATCACTGACCAGGCATGTTTTAAAGTTATTACCCTCTGAAGCTTCAGAATTTGGTCATGACTGTAAAGAAAACATTTGCTAGAAACATTTTAAATTCCTGCCACATCTTCTTGTGTTGCATTTTCTTTCTGCAAATAGACTTTGCTTTTTGAATATGCTAAAAGTTACATGTCACATACACAAGTGTATCACCTGTTTGAAAATCCCATTCTTATTTACAGTTTTTAAAGCCTGGAATCCCTGATTCTGTATTCCTATTAGAATCCCTAAGGATATTTCTAACTCTTACTAGACTGATTAGGTGTCAGTTAGATCATCAGTTCTTGTAGTGCAAACTGCATTTCTAAATTGAAAACCTGGTAGTTAAAACTCTTGCATTCCATGTTTACCTTTCATATGAGCTTTTTTACTGATATATATGGACCTATTTGTAAGTAAGAATTAACAATCTTTCATATATAGATATTTCTACAAATACTTTATCAGCTTCAGCTTTAATTGAGCTATGTGCCAGCCTATGAAATTTCAGGAGCTGAGTATTATAATGCCCCATTTCGTGGCAGATAAAAGTGAAGAGGACTTAATAATGACACCAATTCACTGTGAAATCAAGAATCAGGCTGAACGTATCTCAAGATGGGAACCTGAAACATGTGAATTAAAAGAGCCAAAATGTCCAGTGCTTGGTCAGCAACAACAGGACAAATTAGCAGGCTATTGAGTATACAAATGGAAGGTTTTTGGATTGTGTGATTTTCTTTTCCTCCTATGTTCTCATGATTCAGGAAGGAATATTTTCCCACATAGGCAAGCTACTCTTAAACGCACATCGCCAAGATCTAAGTTTGCAGAGTGAGGTGAACCATGTTACCGGTGGAAAGGAGTATAAGATGTTTGTGTGAAAAGGTGTGTTTAGAGGACAGGCTGTATGGAGCCAGCTCTGTTCTTTGAAAACATGTTGAGAGCAACTGAGGATTACATAATGCTGAGAAAAAAGAACTCGAGTGAAAAAGAAAAGGGGAAGAAATGAAGTCCTAAAAGAGATCACAGAAATCTACAGAGGGAAAAAAGATGGATGATTAAGGAAGGGGCTGAAGCCTGTGAGACTGGAGAAGTCCGGTGGTGGCTAGAGAACTGGGAAGGCTTGGAGAATGAAAAAGTCACCCAGAGAAACTGTAAAAATCAAAGACAACGCAGGTAAATACCCATGAGGACTCTGATGTTCTGGAAATATGCAGAGTGATTAAGATTTATAGAAGAGGACATCCCTTGGTTAGTGTTGCAAAAACTCCATGTATGGACACAAACCATTCACAGGTAAGGATGGAGGTTTTTTGGAGCAGTGTACAAAGATAAATACAGATGCTTATTATTCTTTTTTGGTTTAGAGATATTTTTGATATTTGATCATCAAAACCACAGGCTCTAGGGAAGCTTAGAAGTAAATCAGAACAGAATGCAACAACAGGGAAGATTAAAAAAAAAAACAACATTCTGAAGATCAGAGAACTTCTATTTCAAGCTTCTGCATTACGTTTCTTCTGTCATCTAAAAGAAGATAGTATCAGCTTTTGATATTTAACAAACATGTTGAGTTACAAACTGTAGTAGAATGGAGAGATTTTAAAATGCTCATATTACTCCAAATACAGAAGATGAATCTTAGAAAAGCAATGGCTAGTTAAATACATTTTTCATATCAGTTCTGTCGAGGTTTATAACAACAGGACAAAAGAGGGAATTTCAGTGCAGTCTTTTCTCAGCCAGCAAATAGTGTGAATTTCTGACATGTTATCACTTAGATATTTGCTAAATGCTATACTCTCTGCTCCGCAAATGGTACTTTTTTATTTTTTTTTTAATTTGAACCTCTTCTGTGCTTGGCCTCATTCTTACTTATTACACAAGTTTGAGGACTGCAAATGGTTTCTGAAATATTGGAGACAGCACCGACCTGAAATCATTATTATTGCTTCAACTGCTTATGCAGTACTTTATAAGTCGTTTGGATTCAAGTTATCAAGTTATAAGTTTCTACTTCTCAGCTTTTACTTTTAGTGTCATCAGGAAAATTGGAAGTTTAATTTTCAGCATAAACACAATCCTACTTGGTATATCTCTTAGCTAATATTTTTAAAGAGCTAATTCTGAGGATTTATCAAACTTCCTTTTTAAGACTCTGCCGTTGCCAACTTTAATGATCTTAAGTCTCCTTATATTTCTCTTTGAGGGGAATAAAGTCAGATGAAAATGTAAGATTAATAATTTTCATGTCTGAAAAAAAACAGTTGCAAAAGAGACAAGAAAGTGATGAATATAGCACATAATACTTTTTGATATTCCATGATTCTGAAGATAATCTCATCTTCTCTTGCATGCTGAATATTGCTTTTTTTTTCTTTTTTTACTGAAAAAACATAAAATTCCTTATCGTTCAATTAATTTAAATAGTGCTTTCTACCTTCACCTCAGAAGCTTCATACAGAATCTTCTCCAACATTTTTCCTTGTACGCTTAGTGAATCTTCTGAACTTCTCAGAGGCCTTTTCTTTTCTTTGGGGAAATGAACAGCACCGAAGACAGCCTTTGGGCTCACAGACATCCTACTTAACACTCACCATATTCAAGCAAATTGCCATCCCATTTAACTGATCATCTACAAATGTTATAAAATCCTTCGAGCTCCAGAAATTGCAATATTGGGAGAGAAAATTGCCACTAACATATGTAGACATGCATTATAGCTAAAGCTCAGTTGCAATTTAGTTACTACACAGCAAAAATATTTCTCCCCATAGGTTAAATTGCCATTCATTCTAGTTTTTAAGCTTTTAGGATAGAGTTGGGGGTCTTTAACATTAGAAGGTCTTTTGTAAGTGAAAGCTGAGTTCTTCAAGTATTCACATCATTTAAGAAATTGCCCTTTAGGAAAACCACCAAATACCCAAAGACTTCTGATAAAAACTGGCAGGTACTACATCCTGTGAGAGGCAGCTGACACCGATAGAGACTGAGGCCAAACTAAACCTCTGTGACTGAGCAAAATAGCATTGTGAAGGCCCATAAGAGAAACTTATGGGAGCAGAATTTACTCTGATCTGGGTTCTAAAAATCTTAGATTTAGTATATGATAAAGGTCTCATAATTAAGCAAATCTGGAGACAGCTAGAATTTATAGTGCATGCTAACTGGAAAGAATTTGAGTACCATTATGGAAAATAAGTTATACAGAATACATATAATTTTATAGATTGTACTATATAAAAAAATGTATTTAACACCTATTCAAACTGCATTTAAAAAGAAAGAACTGTGATTGTCAAATCTGCAATACACTTTCCAGCCATGCAGCTTTCTAATTCATAGTTCATTGCAAGCCCATTTTGAATGTGTGGGGCTAAAATTTCCCTTCCTAAGTGAGGCAGAAAAATGCAAAAGAATTGCACTGTAGCAATGGTTAGTGGAAGCTTTGCCTCCAAAACCACATCACTGATGCCCTTGCAAATAAAAACCAAGAAAAATAATATCAAATAAAAAGTTTGAAGAGTTTGAAAGGGAACAGAGTCATTTTACTAATTTTTTTTTACTAAAATTTTAGTAAATTTACTAAATTTTTACTAAATTTTTACTAAATTTACTAAAAAAAGTTTTTTGTTTTTGCTTCGGTATGCTGAAAGTGGGAAGGAAAATATGTGAGAAGTTTCAAAAAATTGAATTTTTCTAGCCTTTGAGCTATTTAACAATACAGGTTGGGAAGGAGGTACAAGTACAGCAAAGCAACTTCATCCAAATTCACCTACTGTTTGACTGCCTTACATTCATATTATTTTAGTAGCCGAAGACTTCTAGGAGGAAAAAAGGATCTAAACACTTTGCATTTTTCTTTCCTCACATCTTGAGGAAAAAAAAAAAAAAGAGGAACGACTATTCACTCATTCACTGCTATTGAATGAGCAGTCGTTCTGACATTGCCAAAAGAGGGTAACTTCCATGAGGTTCTTGTCAGGTCACCCACAAAATTCACCTCATCCAAAATCTCAACCAGCAAAAGCATTGGGAACTCTCGAGTGGTTAGCTGCCTTGGAAAATCAAGGTCCTTTCTTCAGGTGCCTGAGTGGAGATTCAAGACCCTAACTTGAGGGCCCTTTACGAAAATCCCACTGTATTTAAAGATTTTCAACTGCAGGTGTATTCTCAGCCAGAAAATCATAAGATTTAGTCAGGATTGCTAAGATTTACCACACTGTTATCTTATTAGAAGCAGTAATAGACTTATTTGAACTTGTTTGACTCTGATTGCATACTTTTGAAGAGTTTATGAAGCTGGCATCCAGACAATAAGCTCCTGTCTACCTTTCTTTTCAGGTTTATATGTATGTTCAGCTTTTCTGTAGCAAGTACATTTCCTCAAAACCTGTAGATTCTAAACAAAGAGCAAATTTATATTTCATATTTATATTTCATATTTTCATACTTGGAAAAAAGGAATTCAGTAATAAACTTATTACATTAATGATTAAAAGAAAAAAGAAATTAAAGAATTGTCAAAACTTGGTAGATGGAATACGGTTTTCAGAAAAATATTTTTATACAAGTTATGCTTTCTCTACAAAGCAAAGCTAAGCAAGAATTGATAACTGTTTACAAAATACAAGCTAAAAAAAAAGTAGTTTCAATGAAGACTTTTATTGGATCATTTTCAGGAGAATTTCAATCTTAAGGATTCTGTGATTCTGTGGATAACTGCTTCTTGACCTATATTATGAACAATACATGCAACTTCACTGTTCTTGCTTTATAGGAACTCCATGCAGGAGCATGGGAGCTTTTTTTTTTGTTCTGTTATTCATCAGAAAAAAACAAAGATATGTCTCTTTCAGTCTCCTTTTTTCCTATATTTTTTCTCTATATTAACACAATTTCCTGAACTTTTCCTGGGCACAGCCTCCCCACTAGTGCCTAATACAACTTACACAACGCAGCACTGTACATGCTGCAGCCACCTCTATCCTAACAGGTGTATAAAATGTGCTGGATTTGGGGTCAGGCATGCTGTCTCTCTTAGGCACACGTTTAACCTAAAATGTCAGTAGAACTGCTCAAATGCTTTAATGTGCCCATATGGTTTGATGGATCACATCTATAATGACCATGCAATGAACACTGTGCTGCCTCTGACCCTCCTCAGTCTGTCCTTTCATCTGGGACAGTCCAGCCTGATCCAAAGTTGGCTGAAGGTAACAGAGAGCCGCAGCACCTTAAATGGGCAAGACTGTGCTGATCCAAAGCTGGGACAGGAAGCTCTGAGGAAACGTAAGAGCTACCCTGTTTGTTGCCTTGAATATTTGTTTACTGTTGCGGAATTCACTGACTAAAGCTGCATGGAAGAAACTTGGCAGTCAGAGAGTTTTGCCAAGATGAGTTATTTTTGTTGTATTAGAGCTCCCGAAATAAACCCAAACTCCAGAGAGACTTTTGTGTTCACGCTATAGCCTCCTCAAACACCCTCCACCCAACTGCTCAGAATCACCCTGAATTGGTGGTCCTGCTGTACTCTTGGCTAACGAGTCAATGTTAGGTTAGGACATTATGTTCTTCTCTCCCTTCTGATACAACGCAAGCCTGTTGGATATAGTATATTCCATTCTGTTGCTCCAGCTTAGGGAAATGGACAAATTCCACAAATCTGATGAAGAGCTCAAGATAAAACTCTCAGAGTTTGAAGTTAATGGAGTGGCCACCATGCCATATTTCCTCTCGGTGAAACAATATTAACTGAACTAGCCACATCCATTGACTCTGCAGAAGGGAAGCCCGGGGTTCCACATCTCAGAAGTGGCTGTTTTGTTAAATAAAATTTTCAATGAAAATATAGTTCTTAAAAATACCAGACTTAGAGAACAGCAAACATGGAAAAGGAGCCACAGATGATTCAGCTTGGGTTTGTGTTCATTAAGAGGGTTAAAACAAACGCTCCTGATTGTTTCTGTTGTTTATGAATCTCGACCTTCAGAACAGCACTGAAATGTGCTGTCTCCTAAAGATGTTCCCTACCGATATGACACACACTTTGCATTGTTTCGCTGCACACAAGCATTAATATCCCAGAGGTAACCCACCCACCCTTCTTTTAACGGCTGGTGACAGGTCCAATGGCTGAGTAAAAATCAGTTGAAGGAAAAGGAAGTCTTGTCGGAAATGAGATTAATCTTGTAACGAGTGTTCAGCCCTGATAACCCATCTGTGCAGAGAACTGCTTTAACCGGAGAGCAATTAACCTTCACCTGACAAGCTCTGTCCAACCGTTATAAACAACATTAAAGGCACAGGATCCCTCTCTTTCCCCCCCCTTATATAGACTAAACAATCAGTTTCTGAATTCCATGAAAACGATACATGTAACTATGTCTCAATGACAAATCACAGGAAAAATTTTAAAAAGGTAATGGCCGTATGGAAACAATGTGAAAAATGTCTCTGGCCATACTTTGGAGAGCTGATCTGATTAGCAAAAAGCAACGATTTTGAGCACTTCCAAGGGAATACCGTACGCATGAGGGAAGTGGATGTGAAGATGCCAAGGACTAACAATAATAAAAATTTATGCAAGTAGATAAGAGCTGGCTAGTCACGACCCAGAAACATTCGTTTTAGGATGCATTTCCCTAACACTGATGTGACCCTAAAGCCAAGGGGCAACTTCCTAGAGCTTCTTCACCCATGGCCTTGCGGAAGTTAGTTGTCAAAACTAACTTCAGCTTGCAGGGCTCATCTTCAGGACCTCAAGTTTTTGAACCAGATTCCCTCAGGATTGACTCTACCGTCCGACAAATGATGCTCCAGAAAACGTATTTGTTATGTTCTTTCTAAGAGTCTATAAATCCATCCTCCACTTAACACCTTGTTAGAGCACAACATGAGTTTAAACAACTGCCATTCTGAGAAGGGCAATAATCCTCACACTTCAGTAGTCTATAGGGATGCCAGAACACGGGTCTTTTTATTTTGAAGGTGAATAAACACGATATATATCAAACCACAATAGCCGAGCACTGCTGAACTCTGTGGGGAAAAGACCAAGATACTGATCTTAATCACAGTGGCAGAAACCTGGAGTGATTCCACCAGAGTCATTGGTAGAACAATGTACAAAATTTGGGCCGAAATTCTGAGTAACTTAGGTAAAAGCCTGGCCGCAGTCAATTCATTGACCAAATCCTTCTGACTTAATTTTGGACAATTTCACTCCAGATTTCTTAAATCTTCATTCATTCTATTCATGTGCCTGAAAGCAATTACACTGAACTTGCTATTAGCGATTGAGGTTTTAGAGTCTGTTTACTTTTCTTTTTCTTTAGGTTTCCCATTTTCTTAACTGATGGTTAGTCATAGTTTTATTTTCTGTATAGTGAAGCAATAGTTTTTAGTTTTTATAGCTTTTAGTCTGATGGAATGTCAGTGTATTTTAAAGCATTCTAGTTTGCAGTATTGTAAAATGCGGGGCCATTTCTTTCTCAAGAAATTCTCAGACACTTCATAGTCCAATACAACACTGGTTTGTAATTTCCTAAATTTTTTATGCAAACAGATCTATTGTTCTGTGGTTTAAATGTTTAAATAGCAACAGGTAGGATGTTACCTTTATTTCAAGCATGAGGCACTTAGATCTTTTCAGTGACTTAGATATTAACAGATAGGAAGTTCCTATTGAAAGCATTTCCTGTATTGGTAGTCCCTGATTTTGGCGACTTATCTTGGTAGGAAATGAACACAGGAAGTATCTGTCTACAGACTCTTTATCATCAAGGTAATTGCTGTGGCAGCGTTTTACTGTTTACCAAGGTAATAAACATATAATCTAAAAAAAAAAGATGTTTTTCAGCTCTAAAGAGCAAGATTTAAAAAAATCTTATGAGATACCACTGTGGTTATGCATAATCTTCCACACAGGATGTAAATGCTGCCACTTGTTTCTCTCGGCACATCTCTAACTAGTGGTTTGTCAGTGAGATGTTTCCCTAGCATGTTTCCCTACAATTCCTAGCAGTTAAGGGAGAGGGCTGCAAGGGAAGGCTTCCGCGGCTTTTTCCCAGTTATAGTTCTGTTTCCTATACCCCATTCTCTGATGTCCATCTCTAAAGCCAGGTAGGTCATTTAAACAGTGCTGCTGCTTCCCATAAATGGCTATTCACCACCCCTTCCTTCAGGTATTCTTATATCCTTAATACTTCCAATTTGTTGTAACATTTCTTTTCTGTTTGTCAAACACTACTTAACCAAGCAATACATACATTTACCTGACCAAGTCCCATCTTCTTCTAGTGTAAATGTGTTAACGTGCCTGAATGACACCATTTCCCAGCAACAGTTGGGACAGATGAATACATCCTCCAAAAAAATATACATTTCAATCAAACTTGAAAAATCATTTCATATGAATTCCTTCAATTCACTCACTTCCAAATTCTACCTGAAAAATAATTTGCCTGGTCTGTTGTGTGTGGATGAGAGTTTGGTGTATCTTTCAGCCTAGGACTCTTCAGAAGAACTGCTAATTATTACTCATGACTCTTTTGATACTTTATGACATTTCTATGATCATAATCGTCATTCTGTGCATCTTGAGAGGAGTTAGAAACACGACATGATAGTCTGAACACAGTACTTCTTAGAAATAATTGGTAGTAATACTTGGT
Organism: Crypturellus tataupa; assembly: GCA_034781795.1. Lineage (NCBI taxonomy): Eukaryota > Metazoa > Chordata > Aves > Tinamiformes > Tinamidae > Crypturellus > Crypturellus tataupa. The sequence goes on from JAWLRI010000285.1 coordinate 4,156,586, forward strand.
TTAAACCAAATAATATCCTCTTCCTGAAAGGAACGTCTAGTGGATAACTACTTGCACAGTAAATATCACCAACTGAGTTTCTAAGGTTACATGCCAAGGAGATAGACAACCATCTTGCGGTACAGGCTGACAATCTGAATTTCACCAGATTTCCTGAAACGTCTCTTCCCTCTCATCACTGTGATGAGCTGGGTTACAGGATGGTACAGCTTTTCTTTTACTTGGCGGGGAGGTTGAGAAAAGGACTCAAACAAACAGGCTTGGACATTACATTTAAAATAATCTTTCAAACATAAGGGCACATCCATTCTTTAAGGAAAAGATTAATCACTTTTTAATGTAAGCACTTTGAAGTTTCTGTATTTTTTCCTGTGTTTTGAAGACAGTCAGCATTTCTTCTCTAATACACAAATGTGTATTAAGGACAGAAGAATGATAAGCAGAGCACAAGCATTTTTCAGACCATTATCACTAACGACAATGTGAGTAATTGTTGGTGGCATTTTTTACTGTACCACTATCTATTAAAGAAAATCAATTTTTAGTTAACTAACTGTAAACTGGGAAATCAGTTTTACTCTGTTAAAATGGATGATAAAAGTGATATAAACCCATATTTTCTTTTTTTTCTATGCACTTTTCTTATTTCCAAAATAATCAGAAACTTACATTGTGACGCCTACTTCCTTTTGTGGAAACAGCATTATATATTTGCACTGAATTATAAACCGTCACTTGGGAAGTAAATATCTTCTTTTGGCACTCATATTTCTTAAAAATACTTCTGCATTTATCTTTTGACAAGGCATTCCTTAAGGGCTCTTGTTCCTTTTAACGTTATTTCTGAAAGCCCCTTTGTAACACTTGGAACTGAGAAAACTATTCTGTTACAAGATGATATAATTCTTATTAAGAAAAACAAACAAATAAACAATCCCAAATAGTCAAGCATATGCATTTTCCAGCTGTTGTTCCTTTCCTGCAGACTTACTTCTGCGAAACAGAATCCTTACATTGCACTTCGTTTTGATGTATACAGCCGCAAACCAGATGATAGAGTTAAATGACTGCTGATTAAAAGCAAGATAAAAACAAAGTAATAGCCCCTAAATACCTTCTTCTATTTTAGTATGACTATTTTGTATTTGCAAACCTACATTTATATCTCTGTCAGAAATTTTGCTTTATCTGGAAGTAATTATAGGCCTGATTCTCCTGCCTTTATTGGAACAAAATCCCCTTGAAATTGGTGGAAACTTTGAATTAAAGAACACAAGTTCAGGGTAGACAGTTTAAGGCACTATTTCTGCTCTTTTTTTCTGATTCACCAAAGCACTTAGGTGTGAGCTAAGCTATAAGTAAGTTGGATTATATCACCAAAGACAATTGGACCATTTACAGGCCTGAAGTTAAGTATAGTATTGTGTCATTTGCCAGTTGAAATGATGATCAAAAACAGAATAATCTTTTTTTTTTTTTTTTTTTAAATGCAAGGAACAGGAATACAAATTGCAGTATTAGTTCTTTTGGCTTCAGTGCATATGGAACCCTCTAAACAAAGACTTAAACATTACCATATGACAAGAACAGATTTTTTTAAATCTCCCTTAGCTTTCCTTGACTTCAGAAATATTTGTTGTAGTAATTAACCTTATCAAAAACAAAAAGTGAAAAGAGGCTATAATTTAGAAAAGCTCCCTTACAAAAAATCTTGGCTTTTTATATGCTGCTTTAATCAGTATATCCATACTTTTCTAGACTTAAAAAACACAGCAGTTCTCCTGTCCTCTATCAGATACAGATATTTTCTCCCAGAAATCACAGTTTCCAATCCAACAGTATATTAGAAATCAATAATAAAAAGTGGCCATGGACACGTTTAGAAGTAAATTACAGTAAAAGAAATATCCGTAAGTGTGATCAAATAACAATTGAAGATAACTTACTGAAAAGATTTTCTAAAAATAAGTATAATTGCACTGGTAGTCAGAAAGAGAAATATAGCAAGGCCAGCTACAGGGCAAGGAATTACAATTTTAGCTTCATTTTTCTATTTAACATTCCTTCACTATAGAATAAGGGAGAAAAGTAAGATGACCTTCAGGATAAATATGACTACTTCATCAGAAAGTGACACTTGTGTAATTTTTGTTCAATTCTAAAAACGATTTAAAAATGTCTATTTCAGAACCCTTCCATATTTTCTAAAATTCTATTTATTGTAATTTGTGGCATACATAATTAATAGGACTATATTGATCTGATAGCCTTTGGCTTCACTGCTCTGCATCATTGTGTCACCGCACACATCTGTCAGGTGCTGTTTGTGACAGAGAAAACTTGTCACTTTCGTGCTGAAATTGTGCCTGTTGTTAGGTCAAGTTCTCCACTTTAAAAAGTTTTTTTTTTTCTTTTTTCTTCCTTAGAATGAAAAAATAATAAAAAAGATGTAACAGTGAGATTATCCATATATGCATCAAGTAGATGATATATATATGCTAAAAATAATCCACATCCTGACTGTACAGAACCAAAATCTGGACTATAGAGACAAAGAAGCTTAAGCTTGGATAGCTCCTCTTATACAGAAATGTCAAAATTAAAACATCTAATCTCTTCCATAGTCTAAAAAAAGGCAAAGCTGTTTCTTCCTTTTTAGGAGAAACTTCACCAAAGACACCAGTGGCAAAAGCTAAAGAATCTGCTCTACCTGCTTATCAGCACTGAGCTGAGCTGTGAATCATGCCACTTTTCCTCTCACTGTGGGGAAGGAGTGGAAAGGAGAAAGAAGGGAGGCAATAGAAGGAAATTAAGAGTGTGAGAAGAGATGTATTTCCTAACCAAACCAGGCTTGTGACATCAACACCAGTTGCAAAAAAACTTATATAAATTTTGCCTTCAAATATGCCCGTTAGCCCCAGTTAAGTCAGTCTAGCTTCTCATGTATCCAAACTGCCCGCAGATTTGCAATACAGAAGGATGTATCAAACTGCTACAATGGAAAGCCACCTTTGCAACTTATATGCATCCATAGCAGTTTCTACCTTGTTATGAGCACGCAAATAGACATTCAGAACCCTATTTTCACATTTAATGTCTTTACACATTCCCTAAAAAAAAAAGGTGGTTAAACATCCTGAGCAGAGATCCCATATGAGGATTTCTACATTCACAGCTATAGCCTCATGATGCCTATGCTGGAAAAACTATGCTACTTGTCTACTTGTCACCAGCAGAGAACAGATTTGCAAAAAAAAAAAAAATAGATACCATACTCCAAAGCTGCTTAACAAAGACACAGGCCTTTGGCCTACAGATAGAATACTTCTATTACAAAAATCTTCCCCCAGTCAAATAACTTCCCTATATACCCAGTATAAAAGTGGAATTGAATCTCTTGGGACTCAGTTAGCTTCATGTCAGAGTACATTTCCTGCATCCAGATTAGAAAGCACCTGTCATTTCTTTCCAAACATTTTAAATTTTGTGCTTGTATAAAAAATAAACCTTGCTACAAAATATAAAGACTTTCTAGTGTGGAGGGCCACACTAGAAAGTCTTTTCTCCCAGAAAGGGTTGTCTGGTACACATTTCCCCCATAGATTTCACACTCCCAAATGAGGAGACAAAAATTTAAATTTTTTACACTTAAGACGCCGTGCTACGAGCAGTGTACAGGCATGGCAATATATTCTCTTCATGGTAGTGTAAAGCACATGTAAAATAACAACAAAGTGATATTGTCTATTACCACTTACTCTACTATAATTCAGCTGAGGGAAAATTTCAAAAGCAAATAGCAAAAACCCCTCAAAATACATAAGATATCTAGGCACACTGTACCACAGTGTTTGAAGAAAAATTCCCATTCCCACTGATAATAATAATTCCCCAGTAATAGTCTATTTAATAGATGCAAAAAAAAACTCCACATTGTAATCTCAGCACATAGCACCTTCTTTTAACAGTGCAAAACTTGACTCTCTGAGTCTCAAGATGTTCATATAGAGCTCTATCCTTTCATCTCCTCTGTGCTCTGAATTGCACAGTGAAGCCAAAGGTAAAGCAGCTGTTTTGGGAGCTGCAAAGCAGAGTAGATTCAGATCTTTGTCTATATAGATAGACTCTAGAAAGCATCACTGACTACAGAAAGAGAAGATTCATTATTCTTTCTAATCACATTGTCTTGAGGCAAGACTTTCAGATTTCAAAAATTTCAATGCAAAGCATCAAATTATCACTAAAATGTTAACAACTAAGCAGAGGTTATTCAGGAACCAAACTGCAGCTCCACTTAGCTAATGGTCAGGCATTGCTGTTCTTCTGTATCTTTGCTAAATCTCTAGCATAATTAGAAAAGTATAAAAACACACAATACCATGAAGAAATCAAATACTTTGATCCCAAATCTGATAATATCATGATGCAGAGCTCTCCCTATACATGCTGGTTTGCTCTTTACGTAAAATTAGTTTCACTATCACAAAGCATTAGTTACAGTTATACTTCTGCAATTAATCACAGCTATTGCTATATCTGTAACTGCTATCTATTGCAACATAGAGAAAAGCAAAAACTTGATAGGCAGACATATAGATTTATTCAATTTTCTAAGTAAAAGTGACACAACCTGAAAAACTTAGCAAAGCTGTTCTTAAAAAGACAAAACTTACGCACCAAGAGAAATTTATAACTCAGGAGGAGAATTTTATTGTCCAGAAAAAACAGAACAAAAAGAACACACCCAGGAGAGTCTGCCGCCACCATTAAAACAGCATTAAGCGCGCTCCTGTGTACCAGGATCGATTTTCTCAAAAAGCACATCATTAACATCGGCATCACACAGAAGCGAGCTGGTGCCCCTCTCTCCCGCGTGCTAGCATCCACGTCCCCATCCACAAGAGAAACCTTTAAAAGTATCCAAAAGGTTAGCGCTCTTCGAAGCCCTTTTTTGCCTTTCGGCGAGCACCCTCTCCCCTCACTGCAGTCCAAAACCCGTCCGAGTTGTTGCAACGACGTCTACAAGAAATTTCCGAAGCTCTCCTAAAAGGGCTTCGCGCATGCAATCCACAGCACTGAACAGTGAATTTAAAAAACCCAATTTTTTTCCGAGTTTGAAGTTTTTAAGCCTTGCGGATGGTTGGAGTAGGAAAAAGGAAATTTACTAGGCAGTACAAAGGAAATCTTGTTGTCCTCTATTGTGGCAGTGGGGGTGTTGCCCAATTCTAACTTATCTAGCTTGATAAAGGAAACCAAAGAACACATTTCTGCAAAAAATGCCGATAAAAAGATACCCCTTTCTTACCTTAATAGTGCTTGCCATAATGTGATCAAGATTATTGATTGCTAATAATTGTTAATAATAATTTTTGCTTCGCTCTGACCAGAAAGAAGTTTTGATGAGGTTGTTTAGAGCGGATGAGATTGTGCTAACTCTGGGAAATGAAGTCAGCCAATGGCAGGAAGAGGTTTCTATTGGTCCTGGCCACTGCAGCTCGAAGAAACAGGATATTTGGGAGTGAAGAGATAAGAGTCCTAAAACAATGTTGTTTTTCTTGATGATATGTGACTAGCTTTTTTTTTTCTTTACAAAAAAACAAAGAAAAGTCAATTGCCTATGACTGCCGAGGCAGGTGTGATCTGATGTGCAGTAAGTGCTGAGGCAGGATGCAGATGTCAGATGGAACGGGCCAAATGCGGCACTGGGTTCAGAGACACTATTCGCTGGGGAATTGCTGATTCAGGCCCAAAGCCAGACTTGGTACCAGCGGGTGTATCTCCAAATATGTTAATGAAGCCTAGCCTGCTTACACCACCTCTATATTTGTCCATTAACCTCATTCCTGGATTCCTGAGCTATTGACACTTCCATCAGACATAGCACATTTTTTCTTAGAGAAAAAGTAAGTGGAAGTGATGCCTCTTTCTTTCCGAGAAAAAGAATCACACATACAAAATAAATAAATAAATAAATAAATAAATAAATAAATATTCAGCAAATATATATATATATTCAGCAAATGCCTGAATGCCTTAAACGGTCTTAAAACTTCCACGTTCTTTCTTTTGTTCACAGCTTTCTCTGCTCTGTCCATGTACAAAAATGACATGATTTCATTGGCAATTCTCTTCCTGAGCAGAGCGTGATAGTCATTTCTTAGTCAGTGTTGTGCCAGTCTGAATGAAAGACTGTCAAAGTCCTAGGACCTTACTTAAGACTGCTCAACTCCTAATAGAGAAAACAAGAAAAAAAAAAAAAAAAAAGAAAGAAAAAAGAAAAGGCAAAATGTTTCCACAGCACTAGCCAATATAAAACTGCACATGCAAAGACCCACTCAGGAACCAGTGGTGGCACAACCCTCTTGCTCACGTGAGTCTTTCAACATCTTCTGTTTTGTGAAAGACGCAATTCTTGCTGTCAAGAGAATCTGAGTTTTCATCTAGAAAGCTTGAAAACAGGACCCTCAGAAGTTGTAGGAAAAATAAAAAAGTCAGATTTTTACTATTTTAGAATCTTGTCATTTTGAAAAGTTGATCTGATCATAACCTGCTTATGACTTCTGAGTAATTTATTTAACAGTATCAAACCACTGACATACTATTTGAAAGCACTGCAACAACGGGAAAACAATTCTCACTGTAATAGGGTCTGGAGAATCTGGTATGATAAAAAAGAAAAAGAGTAATAAAAATGAAGAGGAAGAAATAGGCTTGCAGTCGCATTATTTACCAGAGCTAAGTGATCTCACCCTCTCCCAATGCCTTTCTCTCCTGCTCCTTGGGAAAGTAAATGGCAATGAGGGCGCTGTTCTGTAAGCGGTGATGACTACCGATATTTGATATTACCTTGAGCAATCAGCATGTTTTTTCCCCAATGGTATGCAGAGACAGGGGCAAAACTGAGGGTCGCAGTTCACTCTTCCTCCCCACTCTGGATGCACCACATCAATTCCATATACAGGTTGAGCTCGATTTTATCCTCTGCTTTATGGAGCTGCTGTTTCTTCCGCTGCAGAGGTCACTACAGACTTAATCAGAGTTAGCACTGCTGTGCAGTAATTTATGGTCTCTATGAGTTTACAAATGTGTAAACCCAGGGGTTTTGCACTGCTGAGTATCTCCTTGCAATCTGCATCAACGGCACAACTGGGCATGTGTGGAGTAGATGGCTTCTGGTAACTTTCCTATTTTCATTATGAACAGTAAGAAAAGAAAGCAATTTACAGTAATTGTATTTCATGGGGATGTTGATTTCCTCCCTTTTCATCTCCAAACAATGAGTAAGACAGCCAAAAGATTAGAACCCTTTTCTTGAAATTTCAAAGCGTTGTATAATGTTTCAGTTGGGTGACTTCCACTCTGGTTAAGTCGATGATTTTTTCTTTTCTTATCCCTCAAACATACTGAGTAGCTTGAAATATCCATTCCAGACCTCCAGTGGATGGGGTCTAACAAATTCATTCAAACACATGCTTTAGTAATGGTTCTTCTCCAGGCCATCTCCATATAGATAAACCACTTGTTGACTCCTGGAGACCAAGTAGGGCTTTTGGAAGCATAAGGCATGCAATATCGGGCCTAGCTGATCTGTATTATTATTACATAAGTTTTATAGAGCCACAAGATTTTGCCATTTTAAATTGGTACACATTCAGTGCCAAAGAATTCAATGAAGTTTATTTGACTTTCAAGCTAATACCCACAGGCAGATTTCTGAGTGCTTACGCTTGTGTCGATCCAATTGCGAGACAGAGCCTTGGTATTATAAGGAAAAGAAAATATCAGGTTATCAAATCACAATCATCCAGTTGCAAAACGAAAATAATACAAACACTTCTACTATTTTTTCTCTTTTCTGTATTTTGTTAAGATTAAATAGAAAGAAAATATCTTTTGTTATGTTAGGCAGCTATGCTATTGTTTGAAATAACAGTGTGTGAGTTAAAAAAAATGTAATTTTGTCAACAAATAGAATGAAAACACACAAAAAACCATTCTAAAGTATTAAAAAACACACAAACAACCTAACATACACTCTCCCCACAATCTTTTTCTTGTCACCCTAATTTGTCTGGAATTCCTTCTGTTGAAGTCCAGACACATTCAAATCTGCCTCTAGAAACTCCAAAGAAGCAATACACAAGTGCATATAAGTAACATATTCCTAAATTGCTTGATCAAAAGTGGTTTTACACTTGCTTTAAATTAAAACTGTGCTGAAGTTCATTCCTGAATACAAACAGGCTGAATACAAACACTGTTTTAAGTACTTTTCACCTTTAGGACAAGGAGCTCCCTCTTTAGAGAAGTGCTTTTCTAAACTGTAGACAAAGGATCTGACCCTGTGGTAGTCTTAGCTTACCTAAACCAGCCCTGCACCGACCTAAAGATTTGGTCTGACCATTCAAAATAAGTACATAGACTAGATCCTAAACAAAGATGATGAATTTCCCAAACCAAAAAGTTGTTTTGCTTTTTGCAGCCTTCCTAGGCGTAATTACATATATACTTAATATGTATGGGCTGATCTAAAGACAGACAAAATATTTCCAAAGTGATTATTTCTCATGCCTTTTTGAGACACCACCAGTGCCTTAAAAAGCAAGCCAGTCCTCAGATTTTTTAAATCATGTCCACTAGAATGGTGGGATGTAGGAAATATATTACAATATTCCCCATGTAAACAGATCTGAAATCCGTCTTACTTCCTGGGAGGTAAACCAAGAATTTTATTGTCCACTTTGGCTGAACGAAAGAGTAGAAATGAGCTCTTAATATCCTCACTCGTGTCACAATGCTTTTTACTCTTAGAACACTTCTTCACTGTCCTGCTGGGATAGTATCTTTCCCTTTTTACTTTTTAAAATGCTATTAGCATTGCTAATAACATTGTCTTTGTCCCATTGCATGTATAATCTTCTTTAAATTATAAAAAATTCTCTCTAAATTCAACTGGGACAAACTTTGGGAGAATGTATGGAGACACATTGACCTCATGTTTTATGCCCAGGTCAGAGTTTAGTATGTGTTCATAGAACATCCTCAAGTGTGGGTACTAAAAGAAAAAGAAAGAACTGAGAAAAATAAAATAAAGCTGTGTTCCTCTTAACATTATTAGAGGTAAAAAAGAGACTTTAGGTAGAACCATGTTACACCGAAATAATTTGAGTACAATAAAAGAGTTTGTGATGCAGTGTTTTGGAAGTATATTTTAATAAATCAAGGGAAGTTTTTAATACTACTTCACGGCACACAAAGATGTATGTTTAAACTTATGTTTTTCTTAAATAGAAAAGGACAATTTTGCATAAATGTAGCTCTTAACTGTTTATTTGGTTTGGTCATACTCGCCTCACTGCATGAGGGCAAAATACGCTCTTATCAAGTTTTCACCAAGTCCTTCAGCAGGACTTCCTGCTGAAGCTAGCTCTGAAGAAAATGTCAATAAACCTGTTCACAGAGGGTGCAATTCTTCCCCCACCACAATGAAAGCTCTCAAAAATATGCTTTTTGCAGAGGAACAACGAGGGTGCCCAGAGGAAGAGTGCAGCTTCACAAGCAACATGGCCTTGGGAGGCATTGCAAGATGCAGCCTTGCTCTCTGGCAGCCTGATCCGCCTCTCTGGCGGATCCCTTAGCAGCACCACTGTCCTTGGGGTTTTACCATGCACAGAAGTAGGCTCTGCTCCGCACCGCGGCAGATACCATTTACCGTTGCTTTACTTCAACTCTCCTACAAAATATCCAGAATTTCTGGGAGTCTAGGGTTCCCGAAAGAACCTGCTCCTTTCCCACGCATGGAAATTTGATTTAGAAACCAGGGATGAGGCAGCAGAGACACGTTCCTGCTGGGAAAAAAAGGCATTGTCCAAACTTGAAACTTTCCCCTGCCCCAATGACCTCTGGCTCCAAAATCCAAGATTGACTCAGGGAGGAGGGCATTATTCTAGGTGAAGCAATGCTCTTGCATTCCCCAAAGTCTAATTAATGCATCAAAGCAAACAGCCTATGTAAAGTGTTTTATTAATTATATATTATCATTATATTAATGTATTAATAATTTATTATTAAATATTATTAATTATACTGAGTATTACTACTCAGACACTGGGACAACACGTCATCCCATAAAAGGCAACATTTCCTTCAGCCTTCTTTCAAAGCTTTCATGTTTCTTAATTTGCCTGAGTGTCAGATTTTGCACCCCAAAGAAGAGAAGACGAGCACAGCCCAAAGCCTTGGACATTTTCCCACCAAATTTTTAATCCCTGTGAGCGTTGTGGAGAGAAGCCTGGGCAATCGGGTAGCCTCAGCTGGGCTCTTGCTCTGTGCCGGCCTCGGTAGATGCAGTCACTAGAGGGTGCTCGGTGCCCCTCTAAAAGGAGAGCTCTGGTTTGTCTGACAGAGCTCTTGCATTGCTTCCTCCACCACCACACAAATGTACAGCTCTTCCCAAATGCAGACTGCATATACATACATGCAGATAGGTAAGTAGGTAGATAGACAGATAGATACATAGATAATATTTAAACAGAAGCAGCTAGATAACAAAGATTTCTTCCTAAAGCATCTATCTTAGGTTTTGCCCTCAACGTAGGTTACAGTTTAACATCTTCCCACTCTTTAGTCCTTGCTTCTTTTTGGTCGCTCCACACAGAGTCTTGGGTGCCTCCAACCTGCTCAGTCAAGGAGCCCCTCCGCATCCCTATCCCACTCGCCCTGTCCTTCCCATGCCTCATGTTCCACAACGGCCAGAAGGACCAGTGTACCTGACTTGCTGGCCAAGCTGGAAAGAGGTTGGGAGAGAGCTTGATTTGAGGGCAAGGTGAAATATTTTCTTTTTTAACTTCATGAAATAGTAGCAACCAAAAATGTATTGTTTCTCCATGGGCAAATTTTTACATAAATAAAATGCTGAAAGTTTTCAAAATGGAAATCCCAGAATTTTGTTTACTGACTCTGATTCCTTAATAGCTTGCATCACTTAGAATATTTTTGGTGATTAAACTGATCTTCAAAAATACTTTTTCCATCTTATCTGTCCTAAACATCTTGAGACACATACCTAAACTATACTGCAGAAATGACAGATTGTAAAAAATGGAGCTCCATTTGCGTGAATTATGTTGGTATAGTCACCACAGTCTTAACACTGGAAATAACAGCAAAATAAATATTTGCAATATTTAACATACATACTTCATAATAGCTTAATGAGATAGGTAAGTGATGTCATTCCTGTTTGTAGACAGAATGCAGGTGGAGAGCTCATTTCATCAGTTTTCTAAAGTATCCTGATGAAACTACTTGTCTAAGAATTTTTGCACCATTCCCAATTCAAGTATCTTCATCATGTCATTCACTCTACTCCAGAACAGCTACTTAAAAGTATGTGGGATGACTCATTTCTTCAACATACTTATCCCTTTCTCCCCATTACTTACAAGGGACACTATTATGATTTCCTGGGACACCCAGCTTTTGGGTAGTTCAAGTCATCTGAGATGAACATGACTCCAGTTTTCCTTTGATTCTTCCTGAGTTTTAAGTTAAAGTGTCCCTCATACTGCCCTGGCTTTTATAGCATTTATAACATGACTTGGAGGACTGCATGCCTTTTTTTTTCTCTCCACAACCAGGAAGTCTATAGAAAACGTCTTCAACTGTTTTATTTGACCTTCCACCTCCAGGCTTTGCCTAATCTGCAAATAGGAGCTGTAGCTGTGATTTTTTTTCCCTCTCTCTAAGTAATCGTTTGAATCACTGAAAGCACCAGACATGCATCTAAAATTGGGACGCTTTCTGTGTTGTACTTTGTTAGAGGCTGTGAACAAGAAACAGATGTGAAATATCTGTGTTTGGAACCTAGTGACCCAGAGAGACTGGGGCTAACCCAGATCGTTCTTAGTAACTGAAAACTGCCACCCTGTGTTAAGATACATGGACCTTACAGGATACATGCACCTATATGAACCCAGGCAAACACACACACAGAAATCCTCAGACTTTTTATATATTTTTATGTTAATATGAACTCCGATAGCTCAGATTTGAACAAGAGCAACAAAATTGGATTCTCCGTGGGTATTTTTTCCCTATATTTAATCAATTTCTTTCCATTCAGACAATTGTCTTCAACAAAAGGTAAGTTCCCCAGAGTGGATAAGAAAGGAAATAAGAAAAGAAAGAATAAACAAAATGTTGACCTACCTAATTCATCTCAACTCGTGCCAAGTATCTCCCTATATGTTATGTTGGGATTAAAAAATTGCCTGGCTAAATTAGGAAAACTTTACCTGATTTTTTTTTCCAAGGCTGTGGGTGCCAGACCCAGGTATAAGAGTGATTGGGATGGAGCTATACACAAATTAATACTCCCCCAAGAGCACTCTTTTTTTGTTTCTTTGGTTGGTCAAAATCATAAAGAAGAAATTCAGATCACAGAAGATACCATTCTTGTCACTGTTTCCAACGCTAAACGTATGCTGTATATAGTGAGAGTAAGCTCTTTCTACTGCACTGGTAACTTGCCATTGCAAAATGAACACATTCCAAATAGCAGCACATTTTCTCACAGCCTACGACAGAGAGAAACATTTAGCTTGTCCTTTTAAATACTGAAAACAAGAAGACACAATAATCACTGAGCAATTATTTTGCAATGGAATAATAATTTAAAAAAAAAAAAAAAAAAACAGAAATGAAACACTGAAGAAATATGATACTCTTACACACCACCATACCAGGTTAGGTGGTATGGTGCAGAAACGGTAGGATTCACACATTTCTACAACTGTCTGATATTGCTACAGTGATAGTGATGCCTTGTGGGAGCAAAATAAGTATTAACCATCTTTGGTTTGACTTTCAACTAAATGATTGAACTATAAATTGGGATGAAATAACACCCAAAATGTCTGTGGAAGCTACAGTTTTTTTGTGGCTTTCTAAGGAGCATCAGACAGAGCCCAAATCACAGCATGGCCATGTACTAAAATGGCCATAAATGGCCATAAAGTGTCACGTACCTGCTGTGTTGCCCATGCAGGATTGTCTGGGTAGTGGAAAAGGCTTATTGGGAAAAAAGGTAATTCCAGGAACTGTCTATTGGCACCTCCCCACCTCTGGCATTACTCCTGCAGTCTACAGAAGAGCTTTTTATTAGCAGCATAAAATGTGCCTGAGAACTCTCTTTACAGAGTTACAGCATACACATACCTTGGATCTATAAAGCATGAGGATGAGCACCAAGCATTTCCAGTATCGAAGAAATGCCTCTTTGATAAAGTCCTACCTGGTGTGATTTCTGTATGACTACATTTATAAAAGTCAGTACATTTGGAAGAATACATTTACAACAACATGCAAGAATATTAGATGATTATCTTAAAAGCACAGTGAAACCAAAGGGCTTGGCAAAAAATAAAACAAAGTATTTTCTTATGGGGACTAAGTATACCTGCCAGGAAGACAGAAAAAAAGAGTTCTCGGTTACATAAAGGGATATAAACTCTCTTTAACAAACATAATGCTTCAATATTGAATATATTGAAATTGAATACAGCTAATTGCCCACATAATTTTAACCCAGAGGTTTTACAGACCTAAAATTTATCATCATCATCACAATCTTATTCCACCTATCTAAAGCACTTTGTAGATGACAGAATATATATGTATATATAAAACACATACACACAAATAAACACAATATCCGCTTCTATTGAAAGAGATAGAAAAACTCCTTTTGTCTCAGTTGAACTAAGCTTTCAACCCACTAGGATTTAAACAAAATTACACAATATCAGGGTTTCCTGCAAATTGAAAATACTGAGGTTCAAAGAGCTTTAAGTAGATCATGTTCCAAGTCACAAAAAGGACCGTCCAATAACCTAATATTAGCATAAGTGGAAATATGGAAAGAAACAATAATTGATAAGATATAATGAATGATTTAAAGCCCAGAAAAGAATCCCGAATCCCTACAGCCTTCTCCTACCATGAAAGCCTTGCCAGACATATGTGAAAAACTTGCTAAAACATGTGTGTTATATTACCTTGGTGGCCCATGACTTTCCCAGGAACCGCTCTGAATTAGTTGGGCTCCAGTAAAACAGAAATAAAATTTTGCATGCAGCATTAATTCCTTAGAATGGTGTTTATTCTAAAAGGATGAGTATTGGGTCTAATTCAAGGAAATGCCAAACTTTTCTAATTCATGGCGCTCAAGTAAATGGGGTATATATAGTTCTTCATCTCCTCTTCTGAAAAGATTATATCAGCTGAAAGATAAAAAAAATAGACTCTTACATCTGTTGGGCTTGGTCTTATTCTGAATAAAAATGAGAGTTTCCCCTGATTTTAGCATCTGTAAAATTAGGCCCATTATTTCCCACTACATACTGTGACTGACCCATAAAAGAAGCTCCTGTTAAAATGGTTATTATATGAAGTACTTTTGCACTTCTCAAAAATAAACTATTGCATAAACATTCTTTGCCCCCAAATCATCGCTCTCCAGCAGGCCCAGGTCCTTCATGTTGCCCTGGGGATGCTGTGCCAGTATCAAGGCACCATAGCCAGTCCGGATTTGCATCAACACTGATGGGCCAGACAAATGCTGCCAAAATCTGCCTAAAAAACACTCTCCTTGCCTTTCCTGTGGTGGAGACACTCCCGGGCTGCCTTCCTCGCCTCCCTGCTGTGCTACACAACCTCTTGGAAAGCGAACTATCTTTGAGCCCTCCAGCTCTCCACTGCAGGGACAGATAGCTCTGCTTCCTTATGAAATTTGCACAAAAACCACTTTAAGCAAATACGTTCCATAGAAAATGTGAAGATTTCAAAGTAACCAGGATTTATGTTTTCCTTAACTGTTAATATTTCATAACTTTTCAGTTCTTGGGCTCAACAAAGGGAACTACAGGTACTGTTCTTTTTGCTTAGCAGCTCTGTTAGTTTTTTTGAAAAATGATCTGGTTTTGGTTTTGAAAATAACATCACAGATGTGAACTTCAGCCCCGCAAAGCTATGTATGGACTTATCTTTACACAGCTGAGCACTACATTCTCACTGACACCAGTGAAGACTACATAAAATGTAAAAGCTGAATTTGCACATATTATTTTGCAGGCTTAGGACTTAGTTCTTTTGGTTCTTAGTTTGTTTTTATTTTATTTTATTTTATTTTGACAATTTTCATGCTAGTTCTAACTGAGCCTCTATTCATGCCTTCATTTACTGCCGACACAAATAAGTACAGTTAGCATTACATGTCTAATGTAGGTCAGCCAACTGCATAATTTACCAGTGTAATCAGAAGCTCAGAATTTCAGGGGAACTATAGATGAAAAAATGCAGACAATTTTCAGAAAACTTAAAACTTTTCTGTGAAACGTGGAAAGTAATAGTTTTTAATGGATTTCATAATTATCTCTTCTTAAACATGAGTATTGCATTCAGAGTAGAAAGAATCAATTTTATTAACTATATTATTAGTTTCTCTATTAATAAGGCTATTTTAGACAGATGATTTGGCTTATCAAAATTATACAGACAAGACATTTTAAAACCAGTTCTGTACAGGCAGGTTGGTCTTAGTGTTAGTACTTCACAAAGCATTCTTCAGCTAATTCCTCCTTCACTACTTAACCACTGCTATTCATCATGCATTTCAATTTCAGAGAATCAGGCTTAAGTGACTATCTCAGGAAATTAATAATGTACAATCATTAACTCCACAATATATTAATTAACTTCCACAAGTTAACTAATAACCTAAATCAACACAATCTCAAGCTTGTATTCTTTACACATAGTGAACTGAAGGATCAGTTATACACGTGCATTTGGTGATATAGGAATGCATAAAATAACAGCATTAGGTAGCCAGGCAGTTTCACTTCAGTGAATGTTAGCCACCTGTATTCACTCTCTCTCCTAAATCTTCTAAACTCAAGATCAAAATCAGCACGTAGACGGAAAACATATGGTTTCATATCCTAACACTCAGGCAGAGGGCTCATTCCCCTCCAAGGCAAAGCTTCAGTCCCAGTCTTGCAAAGACCTCTTACCATGTGGAAAGTCTCCACTGCAGTTGGGTGAAATTGTATTTATTTATTGGCAACTGAGTTATTTGAACAAAGAATGTGGTTTTGGGACAGCTGAAGCCATTTGTTAGTTCAGGGCAAACTTGCTGAATAGTTTTGGCTGAAACAAAAATGACAACAGGCTTCAAAAACACTGGGCATTCCCTTGAACAAATTTTTTAAGGGGTTTCAACACTTTCTTTTCAGGGCACTTGTCAAGAAAGCAAATGAAGGAAAGAGCAAGGTCTCCAAAGTTTCTCAAGGGGGGAAAGACTCCCACCTTTTATGCTGAAACCCAGCACGTGCCCAGAAACAGCACTCAGCTCTTCGCCATTTCCTGCCATCAGGGACCTGCCTCCTGTCAAGGTACCAGCTCCATCACTAAGTCATTCACTCCCCAGCTCTGCCCCACACTTGCTGTTTAAGTATTCTACAAAACATGAGAGTGAGAGAACTACAAGCAACCTTAAACTTCTCCAGGTTGAGATATGTTTGCCTGAAAACCTGTGCAATGGTAGCATCAAATCTGGGGATGGAGAACGTCTTGTCTGCTATTGAAATACAAATAACAAACATGAATATTATTTTAAGAGAGTGTATACCTATGAACGTTTGTGTAAGCTTCATTCAAGCCAAGCATATGCAGAACCAAAGCTGTTTATCTGCCAGCATCAGAACTATGATCCAAGCAAATCCACCCAGCTATTGCCAGTCATACAGTTCTCTCCATGAGGAAAGAATTTAGAATGTAGTATTTGACTAAGAACCACATAATTGCAGTGTCAAAAATTATAGTAAATGGTTCTAACAAATTGCCAAGTAGTGGGATATTTTTCTGGCTTGAACTTCTAGTAGAAAAATAAAAAATGCAGAAGTTACAGCAAGTGTGACATTACCAAG
>JAWLRI010000285.1:4173673-4184873 GCA_034781795.1 Crypturellus tataupa
TGGGATATTTTTCTGGCTTGAACTTCTAGTAGAAAAATAAAAAATGCAGAAGTTACAGCAAGTGTGACATTACCAAGCCATCATTCTAGAAGTAACCCTCTGAAACAAAATTGAAGATGATAATAAATAAAATGATATAAGTTATTTCAAATATGGTTGGAAAATAGGCAGATCACCTTTGCAGGCTTCCCATTACAAACAACATTACTTTGAGCACTGTGTGTATCCAGATTCACACACTGTGGTATATGTTATTAATTTTAAAGACTGTAGAAAATCAGAAGTCAAAACAGTTCACTCTTCAACTAGAGTTATGTTTTAACATCTTTTAATAGAATATTCAGCTCCCGAAGGTTAAATTTCATTTGAAGGCTTTTCTCCCCCTCAGGCTAATCTTCTTATTGTGTTTTCTTTATTTTTTCCTGAAGGTTTCTTTTCTTTTTTTTAGTCATACATTAACTGATTGTTTTCAAGCCTAAACATCTATATATTAAGATAAATGTGCAAAGGAAATGCAAAGGATACAGTAGGGTGGCAAATATCTCTCTGCACTGGATACACAAGCTAAGTAAGGCAGGTCATTAAGGAGTAGGACTTTACTGAGAACTGGTTTTTGAGGTAAATTACAAACATAACATTATGGGGATATTGGTCCAACATTTTGAGGGGAGGTGCAAAATAAACCCACTATAAAATGCAACTTTGATCCATATGGAATCATTTCCAAATTTGGATTGAATTCCATTAATTGCTTTGAAATATAAAAAAAGTAGAGAAAAAGTAATAAATGCCAAAACATTCTACTACAGTGTTTCTAAAACAAAGTATTTCTAACTATTCAGATAGAACTGTGTCTCATTTGTGAAGAAAAAGTGATTCAAGCAAGAATAATGTCATGTGTCTCCCATATTGTGTTTATATGATAGTGTGCTCTGTAATGACACTGTATGTTCTCCCTTGGCATAGTTTCCAGCGTGTGATACCTGTCCGAGAGAGAAAAGATGCACGGTAGTAGACACTTTCCTGGCATTTCTTGCCATCACTTTGTTTTTCAGTACTTGTGTTTTGTCTTAGGCGATTAAATACTTTTAGCAAAAAGAGAAAAAAAAAATCTTAAGCAACTGCCTGAATACCAGCTTGGTAGGCAAAGGCTGGTAAAGATAGAGGTTACAAAATGCAAAAATGAACAGGAGAATGAAAGAATTCGAACTTGGAGCTAAGAGGATGACAAATATTGAGAAAGTTGGTAGAAATCTAGGAAGAAAGCTGAAGACAGTAGGAACAGAAGGAAACTGCTCTCCTACCCAATAACTCACAGATCATCCCTGTGTCCTACATTAAAGGAGCAGTAGAATACAACAGGGACACACTGGGCTCCTGCAAGACGACTTACAACTGCTGCTTCCTTCACCTCTGAGCATAGGTAAATGTGCCATCGAGTTGTGGGCTGAGTCTCAAGCTGTGCTAAGCACGGCTGCCCTGGCATCAGAGGGTGCCCCACGGTGCCAGCACCCCTCAGGCCTGGCCCAGGGAGAGTTAGAGACAGAGACTTTGATAAAAGAAAAAGAAAGGTGCATCTGTGCTTCAAAAGAGCCAGGGTAACTATCTAAACAGGAACATTTTGCTGGAAAAGGCCCAAATCTGACACAGGCTTGGACATCCCGAACACTTCATGGAACAGCAAAGCGTGAAGATCAGCATCAGCAATGCTCATCACACAGAAGTACAGCACCACTTCCTGAGAAGAAGTGTACATAAGTATGGTTGTGAGTAGCTGATCAGGGTCCTGTGCTGCCCATGTGTGAAAGCAGGTAACAAAAATGGGCTAGGACTTTATAATCCAATACTAGGTGCATACTCTTCAGCCCATTAAGTTGGAAGTGGGCATTTACATCTTATTGGGGACTGGCAGCACAGTGTAAAATGTGATGCAAAGAGATGGGAGAAATGTTCTTAGCAGATTTTTCTCCCCCACTGACTTTAACACAATTGTTTTAAATGGAATTTTTGATTCCAAAATTAAGAAGAATATAATGGTGAAAAGAGTGGTTTTGTGGGAATTAAAAACAGTAGGTTGCATTTTGAAAAGTATAAAACAAAGGCTTATTTTCTCTTCTAAAATAAGCTATCTGCATCGAGCCAGACTGTCAAACCCTGATCAGGTGGTTTGTGGTGCATCAGCCATGCAAAATCCAAAAACCAAATCAAAACAAACAAAACAAAAGCCTTCCTGAAAGGGGTCAGGGAAGATTTCTTGTGCTGCTGAAGATAGTTTGGGTTGCAGAGATCAGACACCAGAAGAAATCCTACGAGACCACTTCCAGCTGTGTAAGGGCTGTCTGCAGGTTGTCCCACACCCATTTAAATATCAGACAGCCTAGGCAAGCAGGAAAGGGATCTCCTTCCTCTACAAGCTTTGCACATAAGTTTTTCCTGAGTCTGGGCTTTTTTAGTGAAGTTTCTGACAGCTTTTTAGCATGCCTAATGTAATAACAGGTAGTGTAATATCACACATGCCATTGGTCTCCTGGTGGGATTTGACTGCCATTAGCAGCAAGTGCTTGGGAACATGCTATATGTTGCTCTGGACTTCAGTATGTTTAAAAAGATATTTGTTATGATAAAGTGACACCTTTTTTATCAAATGAAATTTATATAGAAAATAATTGATAAGAAATAATCACACTCACTCATTCCTCTTTACAGCAACAAGAAGGTGCTTGCCAACTGGAAAAAGATGCAGTTAGCTGAGAGAGACAAGTATTCCCAGATTTTAAGGAAGTACAGCAAAATATGCACACGATAAAGGCCAAATTTACAAAAATAAACAGCACCCAGAAGTCTTCTTTGGCAAAGAATGAGAGTCAGTGGGTAGCAAGCCTTTTGTGGAAATGATCATGGAAGTGGCTGAAATTTATTAAAAGGAAATTTGCTAATAGGAAACCATATTCCTGTGCTGGTACAGGTATATTTTATCAGCATTTGCTAAAAAGTTACTGTAAACTTCATGGAGGGGAGCTCAGAGTAAATATCTTGGAGAAAACACATATTTGGGGAAGGGAACTTTTCATATTACAATCTCCATTTCATTTAACCTCCAGAAAAGGTCATTGATTTAATCAAAAGCTTTTTCCTTTGGTTCAACTCCCAAATGTACATACCATCAAGATCTGGTGCACAGAAATAATTTGAAGCAAATCTTCTAAAAAAGGTTTTGAAGATGCTTGCCAGTAGAACATTGTGCCTCACAGCTATAATATCAGAAAAAGCCATTCAATTTAAATTAATATATTTGGCCAGACAGCTATATTAAAATTCTTGTTGTTTTTTCTGTTATAATGGTAGCCTGTGGTATGACTAGCCCTCTTCAAAAATCTGTATAGTTATTGCCTTTCTCTTGCCTAGGGTACATCATATGTTTTTGATTTTGATGAGCTGCATTGCACTACCTCATTAAAACAAACACTTATGCAAAACAAAGGGCTGCGTATCACAGCGCAGGGCATGCAAGCCAGCTTTGAAGACTGCGATGTTTCAAAGCACGTTTCAAAGAGGAACTTCCGCCGGCCCAGCTCCACTTGTGTTTAACAGTTGTGGATGATGTCAGGCACACGGTCCTTTCTTAGCTCCTGCAAGCAAGGAGCTTTCAAAAGCAGCGCTACCTGCAGCTGCAAAGCATGCAAGTGCAGTGCTCACTCACCGGTGCGAGGAAAAGGCAAGATTTTCCCCCATGTGCATACGTCCTCTCAGCCATGCAGTGCAATTTCTTTACCCCCCGAAGAAAATTCAGGATCTTTTGCCTATGCTGCTGGACAGCTCCACTTATTCCTAAGGCAATCACAACCAATGTAAGGAATCCCCTTCTCTTTCGTCTGCCTTTTCCTGAAAGCCCCTCCACCTTTTTCAGATGTATCATCTTTTTTAGTGAGACACATTTTCAAAAGCATCTTTCTATGGAATTGAGAGAACTATATTCCATATCAACCTTTTTTCTAGTTAATTTTCAATTACTACTTTCGTCTGAGAGGATTTTTGTCCTTAAAAATGTCAATTTTCCTATCATTGAAGAGAAGCGCTCACATAAATGGAGTCTTGTGTAAGTAAGTAGCTCAAATATAGACATTGCAGATATCCAGAGTTAGGTGAATCCTACCAAAAATGTCAAGAGACATTATGTGTATGACTTTATGTGTATACATTTTTCGGTGTCTTGTTTAAAAATGTTGAGTACCCAGGTTGATGTTTTCTACCTAAACCTCTCAAGCTGTTTACAAGGCAAATTACATCATCGCCCCTACAAGCTTAACAAAGTTTACACGGGCTGCATCTTGGATGGTCATCAAGATGTTATAGAATCTCAGTGATTATCATAGTCATATAATGTATTCCTCAAGTTAAGGCTGTTTCATTATGTGTCAAAATACTTAGATTAATGCAGGCATTGGTGCAAATATTTGCATATTTTCAAAAAAAATGTTCAGTTTGGCATTTTTGACAGTCAAGGTCATTTTTAATCACTTCTTAGGAAGGTCCTTATTTTCAAAATTAAATAACCGTTGATAGTCAAATTCAGTAGGATTTTCTACAAACTACCTTAACTAGCTACTATACAGATAAAGAATTGCCAGTAAAGCCTGTGTGAATGACTGCATCCTTCTTCATAAATAACTGTTACTAATCAGCATGTTCTGCAGTCGGTCATGGAACTATTTTTCCATTCAGAATACTTTGAGGTCACAAAAATAAAATTACAAAGGGACTGTGATGTTTGGAAAGTAAGGATGCAAAACAGTGCTTGAGAGGGTGACCAAACAGGTATCTGCCCACCTTGCTTATTCTGCTTTATTCTTGGAAGTTCATTGAAAGAGCATTGAGCATTGCCAGATTTGCTTCTGGCCCTTCAACTTAAGACATATTTGACTGCCCATTCAGAAAATGCACTACAGGAAATTCAGCAGACGGGTCATATAGTTTGAATGTAAGATCGTGAATTAGCATAGTGATTTCATTGTTCATATGCAAGCCACAGGCTGAACGCATTGATGCAACATGTGAAAAATCTCATAGGTCAAACAAATATGTGGAAGGTTCATGGACAACTACAAAATCAAAGCAAAAAAAAGAACATTTAGAACCTGAGTGGTTTGTTAAAAGCCGTTTTCCTTTTGACCTACTTGCCAGTTTATCCTGTCATCATTCCCTAGACTTTTATACTGTATCATATTTTTAATACCATAATACAGCCATTTTTTAAAAAAGAATTCTTGTGCTTACCTATTAGAATACTTCATATTCTTTTACAAAAACAGCAACTTGCCTTCACAAATTAAATATCTATTATTATCTAGTATTATCTAGCTTTATTTCAGAATAAAATGAAAAAAGTGATACAGTTCATACCAATTAAAGTATCTCTTTACACATAGAGGTAAAAATAAATAAATTTAAAAATTAATAAATAAGTAAATGGAGCTAATGAGGGTAAAAACTCTGTCTTCATTGAAATCAAGGGAGTCGCTGTCTTCTTTAGAGTCTGGACTTAATCCTAGCTACTTTTCACATTTGAGAGGGAACAATTTAAAATTATAAATAGCAGTCAAAGTGCATGTGTGTGAGAGAGGAAAGATATAAAAAACTGCCTGTAAAATAAACTTCTGACAATATTGAACTTTGCTGCCTTCAAAGCTAAATCTTACTTTAGGCAGGGGATACATTACTGCTCACACTGGGTATATAAACGGTCTGAGCTAGTCAGACGGGCTCCCTCTGAAGATCATGGAGTCCCTCTCATCCCGGAGTCATCTTCTAACACTGTCCAGATTTCAAGCTGCCCAGATTTAGGCTGCCCAGATCTCAAACTATGCTACGTGCCACACACCCGCCAAAACAACTTTCCCTCCATGGTCATTTATATTTATATGCCTATAATAAGATTTAAGAGGTAGTTTCAGAATGGCTCCAAAACTGTCTTCTCAAAGAGAGGAACAATTTGTACCAAGAAATATGAACTTATCTTCATGTTCATTTGGTATTGGCAGCAACTGCATAGCAGAGTCCTAATTCTACGGCTACATTCACAAGGGCCAGCAATCCAGGACTTTCCCTTGCCAGAAGATATTTTTTTTCCATCCTTAATTGATACGAGGGAGGAGCAGTTCAAAATCCAACATCTTGCTTCAAAAGAAATATTTGTGTCTTAGATCAGCCTGGACCCAGGGCCTCTCCTCCAGAGCAGGAGAGCCACTTCCTCAGCACTGCTCTTCCACAAAGTGACTCTACGAGCCCAACTCCATATTTTTCTCCATATCATCTCGTCAAGCCCAGGGGCATAATTTTCAGAGTCTCAGTGAAAGGCAGTGTTTTCATTTTTCCCCTTAGTTGTGATCATACAACGACACATCCAAAGGCACCGCGTGACACTGGTGCTGAGCTCCAACGAAGGCAAGTGAAGTTGGTGCTTCACTGGGCCGCGTATGAGCAGTTTCCTCCCTCCTGCCCTAGTACTACACATGGTCTCAGGAACCTCTCCAGTGGCATTTCTGCTCTGTTTTTTGCCATTCTGTGATTGCATCTGAAAAGCACAGAAATTTCCTAGCATACAAATAAACAGACTAGAAGTATTGCAGCAGACTGCATGCAACCATCTTCCTCTGAGATTTTACCATACTTATAATACTAATGGTTTGTTTCATACCTTTATTTCCTTGTGCAATTTTCAAGGTAATTCTTCCATGCTACTTCAATTTTATTCTACTCAGAGGACAGAACTCCTCAAAGCATGGAAGTATAACATTTATATTACATTTTGACAATATTTTCAGGGATATATATAGCTAAAATTTGACAATATTCATACACTTGCTCCCAATTGAACAATTTGTCACTTTTTTCTCTCTCTCTTTCAATAAAAAAAAAATCAGAAAACATTTCCTATAGAGTTTTTTTAACATAAATATACAGATGGGATATAAAAGCATTTGAATGCTTCACTCTTCTAAAAATACAGTACAGAACAATGCAGTAATGCAGAATACTTGACAATAGTTTTGAAAATTTGCTACCTGAAGATTAAAATAAAAAGGATGCTGGCACTTAAGTTCTGCAATTACAAACCCTTTGCTTTAAGCCCCTTTCTCTACCGAACTGTTTCATGTGCTCTTATGAGAACTTATCTTTAGAGGAGGGAAAAGGAAAATACAAAGTTAACCTACACATGTGCAAAGTTGACCTTTGACTCTCATAACCACGTAAATTTTTCCCCAAAGTTGCCTGTCACAGATGCAATAATTGTCTTGCATTACAGTCAAATGTAGCATAAGGAGAAGTTGCTACCCTCAGTCAACTCTCTCAGATTTGTGGCTGTAGAGTGACTTTTCTTGTGTCTGCAAAGTCAAAATCATGAATACTATCTGCGGTTGCTACAAAGACAATTCCAAAATTAACTTCTCATAAAATAAAGTCTATCTTATTCAAAACTGTACAAATACTCCACATCTAAACCATATGAAAGGGTGTAACAGTGGGAATAGACATTAACTGAACTTCACCCTGGAGAAAGGCAGCCTTTGTTCCAGGTTTTGTATCAGGAATATCTAGTAAAGCATCAGAAATGACAAGTCCACTATCCAACTTCCTGGAAAAAAATTGTTTTCAGAGATATGCTCTCTTCAACACAACTCCACCCATGATGTCATGGTCCTCATTTTTATCATATTTTTCAGCATACACTCTCAGAAAAAAAAAAAAAAAACCAGATGATGTAGTGGAAAGCCCTTGGTTGTAAGATCCCAGAATTCACATTAAACCTATCTCGGAGAGCCCTGAGTTAAGGCTTGCAGTTACAAGATCATGAGAATTCACACATCTTAAAGAGCAAACCCCTAGCTGCAGAGCCACTGTTTCATTTCTTCAGTGTGAGGCTTCCCTCTGACAGACTGCTATGTCTGTAATGCTGATGCACTCCGGGCCAAATCCTGTGGTTCTGACTAAAGCAAACACCCAGCAGATTTTAAGGACTTTGACTGCATGAGAAAAACATTCAAAGACCTTCGCAGAAATAATCTCTAAATTTATCTGTCTTCAAGTGATGACAGAAAGTTGTAATTTACCTTAGGATTTTTTCTGTTTTTTTTTTTTTGTTTGTTTGTTTGTTTATAATTTATGTACTTACTGGCAACTCTTTGCCTGTGCTACTTCCTTAATTTACCTCCACAGCATCTGCATGAAGGAGGAAATTACTATTACCTCCTTTGTTGCTGGTGAAAAGCTATCTCCACTACACAGAGACCAAACTATGGGGAGACTTGACACTATGCTCATGATCACAAATAAAATTTGCCATCACGTAGATACCTAGATGCAGATTGCCTAGATACTACATCTATCTGAAGATGAGCTGACATGGTGGTGATGGGTTTATGGTTGGACTTGATCTTGATGGTTTTTCCAACCATAATGATTCTATGAACAAAAGCAAACTTAGATGTTACCTCCTCATGGTCTTGGCTTATCGCGAATCAAGAATAAGGTTGTTTTCTTCTGTCGTCTAGAAGGACTTCTCTTGAAGATGTATGTTGGGCCTGCACAAGTTGTGACTTAACTACTTGGCAAGATCAGACAGCAGCAGGTCCAGAACCAAAGAGGGGCCATTCTGATGCCCACTCCCAACTCTGCCTCGGACAGCTCTTTCAAAATTTCTTACAAACTGGGAAATCAGACAAAAGTGGCTATTGCATGTCAGTGCGGCTTCAGAAGTGAAAAATACATAGACAGGGCTGAAAATTACTCAAACAGACAGTTTTGTCATAGGTAGTCTACAGACACCAGTGAAGCCAAAATATCAATTTATTCCCATTGAAAGTCTGGTCTCCCATGACCAATGTCATCAAAAATATTGACATGTTGCAAAGCTGTCCCAGTTTTTCAGAAGAGCTGCAGACTCCAGTTACCACTGAATGGTTGCCATGTTTTACCCCAGCATTGGCTCCATTTCAGTGATGAGTGAAGTGACTCCTATAAAAATAGTTTGAAAAGCACTCAGGGATTCCTTCAGGATAAAAGCTGCAGTATAAATTTAAGTTATTCACCATATGGTGCAAATAGCCAAGAATGTTATGCCTCGTTGTCAGCAAAAGCTAAAATCTGCAAGAGGCATATGGATACTAGCTAGGAATGATACCATCAACTTGGGTAATAAGGCTGTAAATCTAAACCCATTTTAAACCTCATTCTGGGGTGGGGGAAGAGGAGCGATTAGTGTATACTCTACTTTTGGTGTGTACTTAATTGTGTACTAAATTTGTACTTGGCAGAACCAAATACAGACAAAGCATTAAAGCAAAATATTACACCACACTCTCAAAGCTACAGGACTAAATATGCTTTTAAAAATTACCTGTAATCCTTCAAGTGCTGGAGAAAGGAAAAATACCATACAAAACTGAGTTACATAACTTTAAAAACATCGTAGTCCCATTGGACCAAGAACTTTTCTTATCCTTCCCACTCACCCAGGAGCCACAAAAATACATAATTTACTAATTTTTAAATCCAATCTGCTAATCCATAGCTTTTATACCTTTAACTGTGTACTAAATCTATTCAAGACAGCAGTTTTGAAACATATTTGGCAGGATTTTTTTTTTCTCTTTCTACTTAATCCATTGTTATAAATGAAACTATCACTTGCATTTTCCTTCAAATATAAGGTGAACATTCAAGCCTGTGTATGCATCCTTCCACTACAGAATCAAGAAGCAGCTATGCATGTAAATCCTTTAATGGGATTCCGCTTGCTTAACCCTACCCAGCTGGAGCTGGACTTCTAGGCTACACTAATTGCCTAGGCTTCTTTGAAATCTATCTTAAAGTGGGGTTAATTAATCTATTGATATGCTTCTGTAAAGATTTGCTGTAAAGATAGATATAGCTTTTGGACAACCAAAGTTGGATGAGATGAATCTTGCCTTTAGTGACATAAAATTATGAAGAAATTCAATTTAAATTAAGACATAAGTGAGATCATGGAAAAGATCAGAAAATGGCAAATGGGTCATCATAATTAGCCTTTTAAATCCACCTCAACTCAGCAGACAACTGGTTATTTAGTGGCAGTTTTAATCCATGTCCCCCAAAATTAAATATTGGTCACATTTCAGTTAACAGCCATGCATGGATATTAATATTGGCCGTCTCCTCTGCCAATAGGAGAGAAGAAAGTTTTCTAGAGGAACAGAGACCAAACTTGCAAACAGAGACATCTTGCAAATGATCTGCAAGGCCATGACTGAAGGCACTGACACGATGTCCTGTTCTATATTGCTTTTCCAGGGAAAAGGTATTGCTGCTCACCTCAGCCTGAGGTCACTCCAGAGTGCCCAATTCATGTGCAAATGCAAGCATGAAACCCAAGCAGAAACGTTATACATTGTCCTGCAGGAGCTATAGATTAACCTAAAAGCTCACTAAAGCATTTTTTCAAAGGGATCAGCTGAGAATGTGGTCAAGAGCCCTTTGAGCTATAATCTAAAGAAAAAAAAAAAAAGAGAGAGAGATTATTTTGACTCGATTTTAGAGTGGATTAGAAATCTGCCACTGAGAATCAACTCTTTCATACTTTTTTTCATAATCAGTTTCTCAATTCCTGAAACCATGAAACATTTTTGACTTTTCTTAATGCAAAACAAAGTTAAAAAAGAACTTTTTTTAGTGCAAAAGCAAACTAACTAAAGATAGTCCATACACCGAAAAAGTCTGTACCAAAATCAACAGCAGTAAACCAAAAAAAAAAGATTCTGTGGAGAAGTAGATACAGGAAAAGTTCTAATCCTGTACCCACCTCAGTCACCGAATTAATTGATGGGCACAGAGGTCCGTCATAGCAACAACAGCAGATGTCATATTAATTATTGCTATTGTCAGTGACTGCACAAGGTGGATCAGTGGTTGGTCCAGGCACAAGTGCACCAGAAGCACAAGACTTTCAGAAGAATAACTTCCAGAAAGGAGCAGTTGACGTAAGATGCAGGTTTGTGTTTTGCCTCAGATTAAAACCTGGCTAGTGAAGAGCAGGAGACTGTTTTTTCAGCATTTAAGAAGATTAATGCAGTGTGCCTCAGAAGCAGTATTCATAGAATCACAGAATGCCTAAGGTTGGAAGGGACCTCTAGAGGTCATCTAGTCCAACCCCCCTGCACACGCA
>JAWLRI010000285.1:4184973-4238022 GCA_034781795.1 Crypturellus tataupa
ATGGCACAGGGCAGCATCCAAACGGGTCTTGAAGATCTCCAGGGAAGGAGACTCCACAACCTCCCTGGGCAGCCTGTTCCAGGGCTCTGTCACCCTCCCTGTCAGTATTCAGCATATTTAATCACAGTGATAGTTATTCAGTGGCCCAAGTTGCTTTTTACCTGTGTTACTTCTTCATACATGTTCCCATATATATCTGTCATAGCATTGTGCTTTCTGTCTGGCTTGGTGAAACATTTCTTTCAGCTTGTCTTGAATAACTTAAAAGATACATAAGATATATATATATACATATCATCTGCAATCCTACTGAGGCCTCACTTCCTGTTTTCCATCTCATTACTGACTCTATTAAACAATGCCAGATTTAGGATCTGAGACACAGAGACATCCTGCAACAGATCTTGGATGGTTGGCAGGTTGAAGAGCGAAATCTATTATTATTTTCTCCTATACTTGATAAATTTTTAATGGGTGACTATCAGTTTTTTCTTTGCCTAAAAAGCTTCTTGTGGGTTTTTTTCTTTTTTTTAATTACCTGTTCTTCCAACTGCACTGTGCTTTCTAAAAATATATGCACAACATAAGTTCCAAATTCCCTTTAGGAAATTCATTGCCCTTTTCTCTTTCATATCACTGATCTTGGGGTGAATTTTTAACTGTGCCATTGTTTATTATTGTGACCAGCTAGGTGTTATTTTTGCCCTGCAGCAAGGTTTGGAGATGCTTTTCAGCATTGCTGTAGTGTTTGTTTTTAAAAATAGGTATAAAAGACTGTCACTCTCGGGTTCTCTGCTTCACTGGAGTGCCTCCATTCTTCTTGTTAGCAGCTCAGCGCTTTCATTCTTAAGGCCTTTCACAACCTCTGGATTAATACCATCAGGTCTGGGTTACTTGTTGCTATTTAATTTATCAGTTTGTTCCAGCACCTCCTCTGTTGATCCTGGCAATAGACGCAAAATGTTTTAAGGGCGCCTCTGGAGCAGATATCCAAGGCAAGTCACACACACACACAGAGCCCTAAAAAATCCCCATTGCAGCAGCCAGAATTACACATTACAGACTGGTCTGTGGATGCAAGCCATATGAAACCAAAACGCGGATTTGAATAACTCGGGTCTTTCTGCCATTCAATACATGGTATCATGTCAAACCTCTCTATAATTACCACAATCTGTAGCAGATTTCTTTTCCCCCAACTGTGCGCATATTTGTGCTTTATTCCACGGGGGCGGCTGACAGTCGGCTCCCACCTGTGTGGCTCCGTGTGCGTGGGTGGCTGGGTGGGTGGTGTGTGTGCATGCACACACATGCAGCTCCAGTTGCCGGCCCTGCACGCAACGCAGTATAGCTGAAAGACAAATCTGACCCAGGCTGTAGACTACATTAATATCGTCACATTCCGGGTATCGCTCCAAAAGTCCCTACCTCAGGCAGCATCCACACTAATTCAGCACCATGCCGTGCTTTGGAACGAACTCTGGAGTCTTTCAGTACCAGACCCAAACCTCATAAAACATGGAGTTGAGTTCAGCGAGGAGCCAAGCATTGCCTTAGCCGCCGCTGCACGGGCAGGTTCCTGCTCTTGCTGACGGGGCTGCACTTCACCCCAGCAGAGGGGCAGTGGGTCTGGGCGCAAGCCAGGGCAAATGCAGGGATAAAGCCCAGACTACACAGAACTGTATTTTTGGCTCCTTTCCACCCTCCATGTATTAAACCAAACACAGCAAAACAAAGGTAGAGGAGGATCAGATCTGCGCGGGAGCAAACAAGCAAAAATGCTCTCTCCGAAGCCTGCCTAATAGATTTAATATGATTATTTTTTGGAGACTCTCAATCATTTTAGCTTGGCATTAATGTAAATCAAATAATCCCTTGATCCAGAGAAGGCACTGACGAGACTCAGTCAAGGCTCCAGAAGGGATGTGCTCCTTAACTTGGAAAGTTGGCAGATGATTTAATTTTGTTAGCAAATTTGACAGTGTCATAGGAATTTTCCAAAATCAAAGAGCCCTTTCATAGGCTTCTCTACCCAATACTTAATCCAGTGTCTAAGAATAACATTCGGCCCTCATTAATTAATGATATCAGTCTGAATAATGTCAGATTGCCTCAGAGACCTCGCCGGGCTGGATGAATCACGCTCTGCTGGCTCCAGGGCTCTTGCTCTGACAAACTGCAGCGCACGATGATAGGCGGCTCTGCCTTGAAAGCCTTCGGCCACCGAGTGCTGTCAGCCCTGGGCCTAACCCCGTTTAACGAATGTGCTGAGCGCTGAGGGGCGCTGCGAGGTTAATGGGCGTCTGCGCGCCGATAACGCGGAGCGGCTGCACACCAGAAGCAGATGGACCACGGCCACAGGCCACAGGCCGGCTCTTGTGCTGCCAGGGCAGGGACGAGCACCAGGGCATGAGGAGCTGCCAAGCCCGAACCTTGGCACAGCCACCTGCCTGGTGGGAGAGGATTGTGCTAGCCGGTGTGCCAGCTTCACAGCAGCCCCGGCCAGCTTCTTCTGGGCATCAGGGTGGTGGACTTGGGCACTCCATCAGTCTTGCAGTGGACACATCTACATTGCCATACACAGGGGATAATATTGCAACATGAGAGGAGATGCACCAGCAGTCTCTAAAAACGTGCAGTTTTACTGAAGTCGTAACTGAACACTTCCAGACTGCTTCCCAAGTGGACTGTACTGAACACTGATATAAAATTGCTTTGTTTCTATTTGCAAGATAACCACAAAATCAAGTTTTCACATAGCCAGATCTTCTGGTTTCTGTGATGGTTGAAAGTTTCTTATCTACCACTCATGATTATGAGTTTAGTAACACTTGAATAACACAATCATTTTATGTAAATGTTGCATTCCTGAGCCCCCATGAAAAGTTTACAAGCAATGCCAGTAACCACACTAACACATTCAAATAAATGTTTGTTCATAGATACTCTCCCTTTCCCTTCTCAGTGACTATTGCTAGTCACTCATGCACAGTTTTTTCCTATTTCTGCACTGTGATTTCCCATCAGAGGTCCTGATCCTGCCACGAGCGGGCCTGACACCACTGCACTGGGCTGAACTGAAATCTTTGAGCTCAGCACAAATACACATGTGGCAATGGTTGTGGGATCCTGGTCACAGAGGCGAAGTGTCAGAGAGACAAAGCTGGGACTTGTCTTTTTTGCTCGGTGTTTGTTTATACACTGCACACATTGTGCCCAGTAACATGAGGCCATCAGTTTCAAGTTACAAATACACTATAACTGCCGTGAGTAATTTATTTTTCTACTGTGCTTGGGAAAGTAAATTTGGCATTTTTTTTTAATCTTACTTGATGCAGATCTATTTTGAATATCCCTCCAAATATATAAATCTTTTATTTTGAATAAACCCAATTTTGATCCGATATTCAAAGCTTTGAAAGGATCTGACACTTCAGGGTGGGGCCTTAAGAAAGACCCCATCAGACTTTGGGGATCCCGTCCCGAAGCAATTTTCAGTTCAGTGGGGCTGGTTTGGGAACAATTTGAATGTGTTATTTTCCCTAAGACATCATGCTTCTAAAACTGATTGACAAGTTTCACATAAGTACATTTGCGTTGAATAACTAAGAAGCATTAAACCTAGTCATTTTAAAAATACATTCTGAAAAATTATGCTTGTGATTGCATCTAAAAAATCTGGTAACGTTAATTTCAGCACTGAAATATGATTTCTTTTAAAAGCCTTTTCCTCCATGGTCTTTGCCATAGGATCCTCCCCCAACATCTGGATAACAGAATCCGTGCTGACAAACTAACGCACATGTGGAGGAGTGTGTCTGCTACTTTGCTGCTTCTCAGGACAGACACATTGTCTCTCTTTCCCTCTCTGTGTCCCCTCCTTTTCTGTTCCTTTTTCTTTTTTTTTTGCTTCTTTTTTTTTTTTTTTTTTTCTTTTAATAAGGCTGCACATGTCTTCCAGCTCTCTGCTGTGAATGTGACCAGGATGCAATATTGCATTGCTGCTACTCAGAGCGTCTGGCTTAGGTGATACCAAGCAGTTACTGCCCGGGCTATGAATGTTTGCTAGGTTATTAGCCAGCACATCTGGCTCTCTCCCTAGGAGGGTGAGTTCTGCAGTGCCCCAGGAATTTCTTTCATACACCATTTTTATTAGCTTTTCGAAAGAGTACGGATTACTACTGCAAAGGAAGATTTGGGTCATTTGTGAGGATATTGGTTCCCTACCTGTTTATCATGTTTAAAAAGTGAAACCAAAAGAAACTCATTATTTGATTCTCGGAATTAGTTCTTTCTATTATTATTATTTTAGGACAATCTTACTGTTCTTTTATTTCACTATTCTCTTTATTCAAAAAAAAGGTTTGTGATTTCTGATAGATAGACCTAAAATACATTTCACAAAGCCACAAAGGTAACTTGCTTAGTTCAAAAATACAACCCTCAAAACATTGATTTCTAATCTTAGTCTTCCTGTCAGCCTCACTCTATGGCCACTCGAAAGAAGACAAAAGTTGTTAGAGGCTTAATCAAAAGAAATAAGTCCATGTGTGGCTCCAGAGAGCAGATTTATCTACTTTTCCCATACATGGAAATTATATGGGTATTACACAAGATGTAAATTTATAACGCAAGAGTTATATTACAATAATTTCCCATGTTGATATCCTTATTTCAGTAATGTAAGAATGTTCTTTTTATTTCTTTTTTTTTGGTGGCATTTCTGAAGCAGTTTAAGAGAACTACTGTAAAAATTGCTTGCTTTCTTGCTGAAAAAAGTGGCCACATGGGGGAGGTACAGAGGTAGCTCTCCAGCACTTTCCTTCTATTTCCTACTGAAGTTCAGTACTCCTGACCAAAGCAAAGATGGGAAAAGGGAGCTTAAATACCTACCTTCCTACCTACCTACCTCAAACCCCTCCTTTCCAGGAAGAACTTTCCTCTAAGAGTTATTTACCTCAAACTATTGCTACAACCTTCAAATACTGAAAAGATTCTCCATGTAGAACTAAGGAAGTACAGAAAAAAAACAAACAAACAACAACAACAACAGCTCGCTGGAATTGCTATTCCATTTCTTTTGGATGCATTTGAGTCCAAATTTTTGGAAGCTGTCAGCACTCACCAGCTTCCATTGTTCCGAATGGGAACTGCTTGACATTCAAAGGATCTGAAGGGCTGGTACTTCATGTAGGTGTTTAAATGGGAGCTCTGCTCTCTACTAACCTTTTGCAATTTCTTTTGGCTAGACTGACCATCCAAAAATATCACATGGTAAAGACAAACTGGTAAGCACTCACAGAAAGCACTTTTTCTAAATTGTAGGCATAAATAGTACAAACTCCTCCACCCCGGAAAAAGAAACAACATTCTGAGATTTCCCCAACCAAGGGGCAAAAAGTTCACAAATGTCAATAAATTCATGCAATGAAAACAAAACCAAAAATCCCTTATTATGGAAATGGAAGTTTTCAAAAATGCCACAATCTAATTCCAGATTTCTGTCAAACAAACAAGAAGTTAAATCCATCAGATGAATTCGGATTTCTCTTGATTGTTATCAAAATAAATGGGATGTCAAGTCAGAACTCTAAGCCATAAATTATAAAATTAAAAAAATTAAAGCCAGTGGAATATAAAGATCTTCTCACCTCCTTGGGTCTGAATGTTCTCAAAAGTCCACCTTGGCAGCAATAGGCTTGGCATTATTCAGTCAGCTCCAGTCTTAAAACTAACTGCAATTTACTTGGTCCGCTAAAGTTCATAGAAATCCTTAAAGGTTTTTTTGTTGTGCTTTGTTCTGCCTATAAATTGCATTGTCTTCTTAAGGCTTCCTGTCCTGCACACAGAGGCACTAGCACAGAGATTCAACTGAGATTGTTTTTCCCCCTCTTCTGCTCCTTTTATTTCAAAAAAAAAAAAAAAAAAAAAAAAAAGGAGAGAGAGAGAAATGGTAGAAGTTCCTTACAGGAGTTGGAAGAGGACATCTGCAGGCAATTTAGCATGAGGGTTTGTTTCTGTGTCAGCTGGCAACCCCTGGATAACTCTGTCATGTAACTTATATGCTAAAACATGATGTAGGACAACCAGTGAGATGGGTAAATATGGCAGCACATCAGTTTTATTTGATTAAGATTTATACTTTTTCAAAGGGATCAGCCTTGCCATAAACTATGAAAACAAATATAATCCTGCAGCTAAAGGAACATCCCACCCTGCGTCACCCCAACAGAACTGATTTTCCTTAAACCCACCTTCAACTCCAGTGCATCAAAGTCTCTCCTTACAATGCACAGTGAAAAGAGGTTATTTTCAGATAAGGAGGGAAATTGCTCCGTGCTTTTCATGGGGAACAGTCCCTATTAGCAACCTTTTGACATCAGTAAGATTTGAGCTTGTTTTTCTTTAGGGACTACAGCAGCTGAATG
Source organism: Crypturellus tataupa (assembly GCA_034781795.1). NCBI lineage: Eukaryota > Metazoa > Chordata > Aves > Tinamiformes > Tinamidae > Crypturellus > Crypturellus tataupa. Next base: position 4,191,402 of record JAWLRI010000285.1, read on the forward strand.
TGGATGGGCTCATGCAAGAGAGAGGCCAACACTTAAATTTGTGCCCTGGTTCACTACTGTTGCTGATTTTGAACGGACATTCAGAAACATAGATTGGTATCTAAAGAGAGCTCTGGAGATAGAGCTGCTTACAAAGTCCCCCTGCTCCATGTGTTTAATTTCCTCCCAGTTAGACAAATCTGGTCAAGTGAGGAATGCTCATTCATTCTGGTTCCACTTCTGTTCTTGCAGCAGATCTTATGTATTCTGACATTTATAGCTATGCATTTAAACTGAAGCACTGATTAGATGCAATTGTTAAAATTACCCTCCTCCCCCTTCCTCTTTGTGGGTATGCTTTGATTTGAATTATTGGCAATTTAAAAATCAATCTCGGAGTTAAATGTTTAATAATATAATTGCTTCTGTTGCCTAAATTTGTTTATTTTGTGCTTTATTAGCATGTAATAACTGAAAGTATATTTTCCTCTGTCTGAGTTAATGATGTCTGTTGCGATGGCTCATGCTCTGTTAGCCGACTGGCTGCAGTTCTGGGACAATTCAGAAGGAGCTGGAAAGATTTTCTGAAGCTGTAACTAAGGAGTAGACGGCTTCCCTTAGTTTCCCTAATTGAATGAGTTTGAACTTTCATTTGGCCTCCACGTTGAGCTTTAAACAATATTTTCTTCATTCTGAGGTCATTTTGAGGGCTTCTTAGTCTAAACTTTGGGGCAGGGAAGCGCTGCTGTCCTCGATCCAGGACACACATGCCAGCTGGGTCTTGGCCATGCAGTACGCTGCACGCTGCAGCCCCTGTCCCCCAGTTTTCTCCAAAGCGGGGATATGAGATATGGAAACATCATTCTGGGTTTGGGGCACAGCTGCTCCTGCCTGGCCTGCCATCTACTCCATCTAGCCTCTGCTTTCCAATGCGCTAGAGTGTAAAATGCCACGTTGAAACCAATTTGCTACTTTGGAGCTGGCATGTTTGGAAAGGACCTGGGTATTCCCCCAGCTTTGTGTTGATATTGAGGATATGCCACATAAGGTGGGTTTAGGCTCATCTAATGGTGAGCTACATAAAAGCTGCCTAGTTTAATCTATCCCTCCAGAGTCCCTCTGCAAACAGTGGAAGGACACAGGCACCTCCAGGGCCCTCAAAACTGCTTAAACTAAACTCCAACCAAAAGTAGCTCAAGTGAGGTGAGTTCTCCCACCTGAATCTCTTTTTCCTTCCCTCTGGGCATGAAGCAAAAGGCACAGGTTGCAATGTCAGGCCCTGTTTCAGAACCATAAACATAAAATGAAAGGTAAAAAGGGGTTACACATTTGGGGACCAAACACACACACTCCTATTCCTAGCTATTCCCCCAGGAATTTCAGTGTATTTTCAGATTTCTGATGTTCTTAGATTACCATTGATTTAAGCCAGCATATGCTTTATAAGTGTGACACCTTCTAGAGAAGTCTACACATTGTTCAGCCTGGAGACTGGCTACGTTGGACACAGGAATTCTCACGTTTGCAGAATTCCTAGCACGTTATTCACAGCTGTTACCTCTGCCAGATTTCTGGGTTCCTGGAAAATCTCTATATATGACCAGAGCAGTATGGACAAATAATTATGTAAGCTCATCCTGGAAGGCTCTCAGCACACCACAGATTTATCTCCCTCATTTTGAAGACTATTTTGCTGAATTTGAAATAGCAGGTCAAACAGTCCTTCCTCACTTTTACTACTATGCAAGGAGGTGATAATGACTACCAGCAAGTTTATCTTTGATCCAAGGTAATCAGACACAATATACAATATATGATGCACATGCCAAATGCTCTTTTCCAGCCTCAGTAGAAGAAAAATTGATCCCTTTCATGTCATACACACAGACAGACAGACACACACACACGAAAAAAAAAAAAAAAGAAAAGAAAAAAAGAAAAGAAAGAAAGCTTACAGGAGCTTTTCTGATTTTTCTGATCAGGATATGGAGTTGAAGGAAGCAGATGATGGATGGGTACAGATTTCACTAGAAAGACAGACATGGGTATTTAGAGGGGCAACAGTGGTCCTCTTGATCTTTTCTGGTTTTTTTTTTTTCTTTCTTTCTTTTCTCAGACAGAAATGAAAAGATTCACTTTTGGTGAATAAATAAAATTACACCAAGCAAACACTTTGCACAAAAAATTAATTTCTTTTTATACTGAAACACATCTGGCAGCACCCAAATAGTGGCTACTGGTATGAGCCATAGGAAAAATATCTTTTCGCAATAAGAATTTGGCTTGGCTTGGCTTGGGAAAGAACACTAGAAGTCTGAAAATTTCCTACAGAACAACAGTCAAAGTCTTATGGCAAATAATTAAATATCAAGCTGGTGGAGGTATCTAATCAACCAGCCATAATTTTTATGAGGTAATGTCTCTATTAATGAGCTAAAGAAGGGGATTATTCAGCACAGCAGAGAAAGAGCTGATATTACACTTTTAAGTCAACTTTGTGACACCAGTAGGCCTGGTGAAATAATCTGAAAGGGGCTTGAAGAGATTAGAAAATGGGTAGAAAATAATGAAACAAGATTTCAGATTTAAGAATGGTGGTTATCAACATGATTCTACAATATGAGATCCAAAAAAAGAAGAGATAGAAAAGATTTTTTTTTTTTTGAGAAGCATATGCAGAGGAAACACATCACCAGGCTTGGAAGCAGCTCTTCCTGCTGGGAAGAGAGCGCTCCAAGAACTGGCTTTCATTTCTGGGAAGCGTTATCAGAAGGATGACGGCGTGGTGATTCGTGACCAGCAAATGCTTTGGGTCAGGACTGGCTGCAGTTGCAACTGCGATGGGGGAAGGCTGCCTCTCCATGATCTGCTCACCTAGACACAGAGAGCAGAACTAACGTGGACAGGCTGCGGGATGCGTTGCATCCCCCTGAGCACTTGCGGGAGGCTACGTTTGCCCCCTCTTTGGTAAGGTCAGGAGGAGCGAAAGCAGTGTGAAATTGAAGGCTGCTGGATGTGTACGGGCCAGATACACAGAGGCTGGGTGAAAAAGGGGAGTAGGGTTGCTCTACACGAGGAAATCCTTAAGGAAGATGATGAGTTGTGTGGAACAATCTTTCAAGGTTAAACAGTAAAGGTCCCATTGCTTGCGGCCTTTATGGCCAATGTGCATTAAATAGCAATTTCAGTCTCCCTGGGATTTGTGTGAGGATTGTGAGGACAAGAGGCTCCCATAACCACTTGCTAAGCAAGGAAGAGACTCTCATTGTAGCCATTTGTGCCCATGGGCTGCCCCAAGCGCTACCCCAAGCGCTGGCCCAAGCGCTGCCCCAGGGAGGCTCCCCAGGTGCCCCTTCTTCTCTGGTATTTCACTCTGGCCACGTGTGAGCGGCAGTGTCTTTGAGCTACCAAATGCAGCTAAACACGTTGCTGGGTGCCCTTCCCTGGGACGGTGTCAAGCATGGAAGGAGAAACTTGCACTGCAAGTGGGCTTGGGAGAGCTCCAGGCAGCAGAGCGAGCTTGTGGTTTGGGAGCCCGCAGTCCCACTCTAGGGTCTGGAGCTGAAGGAGAAGGGAAGGAATCTTGCCAAGAAGATTTTTCTCCTTTCAGGTCTGACTCTTTTCGTCCCTGTCCCAGTTACTCTTGTCTTTCCTTCCCCACTTCTCCTGCTTATTTCCACCCCACCCTCAGCTTGCCACCATAGCCCCAGTTTCCATGGCCTTCTGCTCTATGTTTTCCACCAGCAGTAAAAATGTCCAAACTTTTAACTGTCTGGCAGACTGCAAAGTGACATTTGCACACATCTGATTCCATACAACAAAGGGTTAGTGTAAAACACACATATCGGCCTGGGCATTAAAAATGCATTTGGTACTCTTTAGTTTGCTCATTTCTGCTTATGAAAAAGATAATTTTTGTTTAAAAATGGCCCCACTTAAGGACTTATCCATGCCATTAGTCCCCAGAACAATAGAGATTAAAGTCTCTAGACCATCCCCTATCAAAATAACATGCTTTTCTTTGAACATGTCATTAACACTGTTTTCCATCTGGCTGTTGGCAGCAATCTTGGATTTGCTCCGAAATGCTGAAAGTTCATCAATTATAGTACACAGAAGCCATTATCTCTCTCTTCTTTTAGTGAGGAGGTATTTGCTCAGGCAGCAAGAAGGAGGTAGAGTTCAAGAAAGGAAAAAGAAAAATTTACTCATGCAAACTCTCTGGCAATCATTTGGTTCCAGTGCAGATTTCAAAAGTTTTGAGAAATAAATAGCAGCTTCTGCAAGTAAGGAAAATCTAGTGTTCAAATGCAGTAGTGATTCTGTCATTATCATGTAATTGATGTATATTTACAGGAAAAAAGAACACTAGATTTTAACCCTGGCAGTCAGGAGGCCCAGTAAAAGAACAAAATGGTGGAGAGAAGTGTCATGCACATTTGTGCTCAACTTGGTTCTTTCATTTTATGGGAAACTAGAGTAAGCTATTGCTGTTGTTCAAGCAAGGCAACTGTGATCCAGCTAGCATAGTCAGAAAGAAGCACTGTGAAATGGAAACAGCATTGTTACCCTGTCAGTAAAAAGGCATGGAAAAAAAGCTTCTAAAGTTTTGCCAGAATAATGAATGAAGTACACAGTGAAGGGCAAGGAAAGAGAATGGGGCCTACAGCTACTCAGCACCTGCAGGTTCAGTGGCTGCTGATATGCATGCTCTTCCACATCTGTCACCGAGGGGCATTTGTAACCCGCGAGATGAGCGCGTGTATGCAGTGGTTATCGTGGAGCAGCTGTCAGGCAGCAAGTTCACAGCCTGGATAACCTGCAGGAGCTGGTTCACCGCTGTGCCCTTGGGCTAAAGGTGCTTGCAGAGAGGTAGAGGCCATTACAGGCAAGAGGTCTATTGGATCATCATCCCTTCATACTTCTAGGAGTCTTTAGCCAACAACTACAAGGAGTCCTTTATCCATATTTTTTGGAGGGGAGGAGAGTGTGTTATTAAATTGACTGCAGGGGTGACATACTGTGATACAGTAGTATTACATACTCCATATGGATTGCCTGCTTAATTATGTTGCAATGTGTCAGACATTAGCTTACTTCATATGTGACTTTGGGCAAATCTCTTTGCATCTTTGGCTGAGATATCCATGCTCTCACTCTCAGTGAGCTGCCGAAAGCTCCTTTTATAAGTAACAAAAGAATTATGCAACAAAAGCAATGCAAGGCGTTCACAAAGTCAAGACTTAACCTAGTCAAGACTCCAAGGATAGGCGGGAGGAAAAGCAAGGCCTTTACAAGCTGGTAAAATAGGGATAATAGTAATTCCTCCCTCCCTTCTTGTCCCCCATTCCTTTATAGGTAGAGACAGTTTTGTGGATACAAAACTTCCAGCATAATAAAGCCCTGGATCCTATTTAGAGTCTCTGCAATTCCAGGAAAAACAACAGATTGTATCAGACCCAGAATATGCTCTTTCATGAATAATACCAGAGAAAAATAAATCAGATTTAACCATAAAACAACAAAGTAGATACACATGGCAGCATAACTACACTGTCACAAACTGAAACCCAAGACATTCCTTGGCCAGTAAGGGGGCTCAGGTATCAATACTTCCTTTAGCAATATGGGCATATAACTCCTAATTCACAGCCCAGGTACTTAAGCTCTAAACTCTGGAGTAATTATCAGAAATGGCTATTAAGTATTTATTATTATTATTATTATTCCTTCAGAGAAAACAGATTTTCCTTCACTTTAGTAAAAGCTGCAGTTTTCAGATTTGGTAATTTAAATTCCATAGGTTAAGGAGGAACAATCTCCTAATTACATTCACAAAACAAATGGTTTGTACAGATGGTCATCAGCTCAATTTGGCTCAAGGTATCTGATGCCCTTTGAGAAATTTTATTTTAAAAATGTCCTCCTTGATTAACCTATCTATAGGTCCTATAGGACATAAAGTGTTTGTTCTTTTTCAACTTGTAAAAGGTAAAAGCAGGCTATACAATCTACAAACTCCTCTGGTCAGCTATTGTCACTCACCTGCGTCTTCAGTTATCCCATATCTCAAGACCATCATCGAGGTACAGAAAAACTGGATCATTTAAATACACTCAGACCAAGTTTTCTGCAGGCATAAATCACCCATACTCTAGTGAACTATACCTATTTACTCCGGGGTAAAATCCATCCTGATAAATGCAGTCATTCCATTACCTATATAGCAGTGCCTTGGCCTCTTCCTCTCCGAGTGAGCACCAAAGGAACAGCAGTAACTCATTTCTTCCTGAAATTGGTTCCCTAAATCCTCCCCTAGTGATGACACAAACTAACTAAAGCCAGATAAACATCTGATCTTTACCAATGAGGCTGCTGAAAGCTGAATTTAACACTTTACTTTTAAAACTAAAGGTTAATCTTTACTAGATATGGAATCAAACTGCCCGACCAAAAAGTGGACACACATTAATATTTTCAAAAGATTCCCAAAATTTGACAGGGTCTGGGCAGTCTGAAATGAGACACGAGCTGTGAGATTGGTTACAGTTTCTTCTGGTGGCGGGAAAGGCTGTTTTCAAAATTGCAAACACAAAAACTCACAGAATAGAAATGTAAGCACCCTTACTGCAAAAACATGTCTATGAATATTCATATTGGCCACATTTATTTGTCTTCTGCATTCATTTTCTGCACATGTTCAGGCTGTCAAATCTTAATAATTCAAACATTCCTAGAAAGCAATCTTCAAAGTCACAGCTCTAAACGCGTGTGCGTGGGGCTGGGTCCACTTACTCAGGGAAGCAAAAGAGACAATATGATGTGACTCACTTACCTGGTGAAATGCAGTTGGACAAAAACATATCAAGGATGATTATAATGAGCCCAGTGTGTTCTTCCGCATCAGCACAACAAATCACCACAGACAGAAAAGCCTGTGACACTAGATAGTCTTTCCCATTGCCCATGCATGACTTTCTTATGGCTTACTTTTAAGAACGTGGTTAAGTCCAAATGAACAGAGCCTAAATGAACAGAGTATCCATGGCAACTTTCAAAAGAATGTGTTTATACCTAAGTAAATTTCTTAATTACATTAACAGAAATTGGAAAGATTTTATGTTTATTTGGCTAGTTTTACTATCCCAAACATAGTATAAAATAGTTAAAGTATTTGCCTGCCTCACTCCCTTTTTTAATGTAATACCAACTTCTGCATGTTGTGCTGCAGGGAAATAAAAAAGACTTCCAAAGGAGTCTTTGAACACTGAGTCAGAGATTTTTATGCAGCTCTTCCATGCCAACAGAAAGACACAAGAGCATTGCACATATACAAGGATGCTCCTGAAAATGCTGTTGATATCCAACTTTCTTAGGACTGATTCAAATCCAGTTCATGAAACTCCCGACAGTTGTTCCAGGGATGTCAGACAGTGGTCGCCTGTTATCTGAGTCAGGAGCGAGAGATGACTGACTCTGACTGGCAGCTTCTCAGAACTGCTCCCTGTTAGACTTGCTGAAAAAGATGCGCACTTATGCAGCTTGCCCTCTCCAATTATAACTCCCATAGTAAAAGAAAAAAAAAAAAAAAGACTCCTTCATATGCTGGTTTTGGCAGAAAGCATGAAATCAAGTTCTTCTTCATTCTGCTTTTGAGGTCTGTGCATACTAAGAAAGCATGAAGAGGTATTAAATTCCCTTAAAATTTTGGAATTGTTGCTATTTTAATTCTAAGTGACTAAATACATTGAAGGGAAATTGATGGGTTTTTTTTCTTCTTGAGTGAGGGTGTTATGCTTATTCCGCAAAAACAACAGAGAACCATAATACTGCGAAAAGTGTTGGGTTTTGGAAAATCTGAAGGGAGGGAAGGGAGAGGCTCTTACACCACTGCCTGTCACTCTAGTATGTAAACACAATCCAAAAATACTGTACAGAGTATATAGAGAAGCTCTTTCATTCGGTACTTTTTTACAGGAAAAGTGAGCTATTTAATATAATATTTAAAATAATATTTAATTTGTATTCAATTAAAAATAAATTGAAAAATGAAACTTTTCTCTAGATAGTATCTGACTGGGAGATTATCAAAAGACAATCTGAAATTATCATTTCCAAAGCAGCCAGAAGTTCTTTCCAAACAAAATCTTTCAATGATATAATAGTGAGGCAGAAATAGTGTATCCTCCACACCGGTCAGTTTGTGAGGATCACATACTGCTACATATATACGCAATAACTACAGGATATTGTTCTTCATGATGCATCATCACCTTCTCTGGGTAAGTCTAGCATGTTTCTATCCTTCAGTGATAGAAGGGTAACAAAGATAAACAACTTTAACAATGAAGTTGAAAATATGGTATAACACCTTCTGAAATGTAGCTGAACAATGCTGTTTTTAAGATCTTAACAATTAAATGTTTGTCCTTCTATGATTTAAGTCACTCCTATGAATCAAGTCCTTAATTTTGTTTTGCTTTGTTTTTGTTTTTTTTTTTTTTTTTTTTGCATTAAGCTTATTTTCCTTCTGTTGAAGTAAATTCAGTGTTTGCCACTAACTTCCAAGGAGCAGAACTGAGAATACCTGAATTCAGCATGTTTCAGGTAGACATATTTATTAAATAAAAAATACTAATACGCTAAATCTTAAAGCACAGCCAAAAGTTTCCTAATCTAAAAAAGGTGATGCTCAAAATATCCTTGTATATTAAACGCATCAGAACAGGTGTCAACCACAAAGACTGCACGACTGACTCAAACAATAACATACAAATATCGAGGATTTAAAGAGCCAGTGCTGTACAGCAGCAACATTTATAAACATAAAACAACCCTGCAATATGCATACACACTCTTTAATTTTATCACTCTCAAAACATCTGAAGACTCACAGTAAACAGGAAACTAACCTTGATGTGAGCTGCTGGATCTGGGACAGTCTGAATCATGTCCTTTAACAGGCCAACGTGTTTACCAGAAGCTCAGACCCCAAGGCAGCTGCATAACCAAAGAAACAAAAGTCAGATGTTTATATTTTTAAAGTCTATTTTCAGTAGAAATCTCTTATCTTTTTATAGACATAAAATCATCTTTCCTTCCCCAGACATCCTCAAGAAGCAGTGCAGCTGAAGCTCTAAGACATTTTTGTTTCCATGGAGTCTATTAGAGTGTATTTATTCCCGTTGGCCCTGCATTTCCCATGGAAAATTGGTAGCAGTCTGTAAAGGACGATTTTTCTGGAAATAAGAACCTCAGGAGGTGGATCTGAACTTCATGGACTCATTATCCATCAGAGACATCAGAGTTTTCCACAGCCCCTTCTTCCCAGTTCAACAGGATTGGAATAGATTTGGAACTGATATAAATAAGGATTGTTTCACTGAAGTTGTGTCCATTTACAATAGCTGCAAACCTGACCCAGCCACTCAGTGAGGAGCACTCCAGAGCACAGATCCTCTGGGATCCCTTATCAATGTCAGTAAAATTCAGAGGGGTGGAAGTGTGGGGGCATGTGGATGTCTGCACATGCAGGGAGTGGGAAACCATTAAAATAATCTAAATAAATATATGTATATATTATTAAATTAATATAAAGTGCTGCCTAGGGACTAGAACATCAGCTGTGTGCTAGTAAGTTGGGATCGATAGTCAGAAAACTAGAAAGCACATGGAAAAATGTGGGAGTGTGAATGTCATTTAAAGTAATCTGGCTTTTTTTCCATTCTCCCTGAAAGTCTGGAAATTCCCATTTCTCACGCAAGAGGTTTATTCTGCCCATGACCTTGAACTTCTTTCATCTTTTAAAGTGGCAAGGCACTATCAGAAAAATACTTCTTTTCCTCAGCATTGCTTTTTCTATTTTATTATCTGTTCTCAAATCTACACAAACTTGCAGATCAAGTTGCAGATAGCTTTTATCTGTTTACTTAGGCAAAATGTTGGTAGACAGATTTGACACTGAGTTGCAGTTTGCCCTAGAAGTACTCCTCATGATGTAAGAAAGTCATTTATAAACTATGGTACTACACAGTGCAATTAAAGATATCACAGTTTAGATCTTAGTACATTTCCCACCTACTACTTAATGGAGAGAGCTTTATTCCCATTCAGATCAATGAAAACTAAGTACTTAATTCTATCATCTATTAGAGAAATTCCATCACAAGTCAAACTCCCACTTAAATTGACCTTTTATACACTTTCCTCAGCTATCTGTGGATGATCAAATGAGACACTGATGTCATGGTTTTACGTAAAGATTTTTCTTCCCACAAAACTTAAATATCCTCAAAAGCAACAGACATTTGTTTTGGTAAAAGTAAACTTTCAACATCATTCAGATTTAAGTCATATAAAAACATTAACAGCATCAAAGTGCCTTTCGGTTCCCCTTTCTCCCTTCCCTAGCAAATCCACACCTGCACTGCTATTCATTGGATTTATAGCATTCATACCTCAAGCTCTAAAAATATTGTACACAGAAACTGGAAACTACTAAATTTCAGTTAAACTAATAGAGAAATATTTTCAACCTGCTGTTAGATCATGTTTGCACAGTTTTCATACTCCCATCACAGTGTTACTGTAATGGGAACTCGGCCTCAGGAATAAACAAACATGAAACCTGCCAAGGAAAGAAGGGACTTATGCCCCGTCTGCGTTATTCCTACCACTCTACAGTGCACTCTCTTTTCTTAGCATGCAAGTATTGCGTGGGTCTCTCCTCCCTACCTCTATATGTATTTTAGTAGGCTAATCAAGGACCACGCAAGACCACGAACTTGCCCAGACAGAAGTCAGGCTGGAAACGCCTGACAAGAGTGCAAGCCTTTCTGGCTCTTCTGAACTCTCACCACCCAGGTTGTTCATTTGAGAAAAGCAGGATTTTGTGCATACGACGTCCATGTTAAGCTAAGAGGTGGAGGCTCCAATCGAGAAATGTCCTGTGTCATTTTTGGGTGGAAAATAGACTTTTCCTTCAGAGATTATGTTTGCTTCGAGCTATTGGAAAGGCCTGGCTTTTAGGAAAAGTTGTTTGAACTACGCCAGTCTCATTATATCACATCTTTTCCCTAAGAAGGATTTGTTATAAAAGAGAAAATGATAGAGAACATTTGCAAGCCAGTTGCCAACTATATACCACATGGTATGGGAATCAAAGACAAGCAAATGGTATCCAATATGAGCTGGAAAGATGCATGTGCAACTGTTCTGGCCATTTGACATTTTCCTGGTACTGCTGGGTATTAGTGATTCTAAAAGGGGGAATTCTACTTTAAACTTCATTTTTGGCACTGTATTCTTGTTTCTCACCTGGATATCCATTTATAGTTTTCCTAAAGTGAGACATGTCCTATGCTGCAAAAGGCACAACTTTGCAGTTTTACTTTTTCAAATCATTGCTTAAAAAAGCTGTGATAGCATTCCTTGCTTTTTTCAAACATAAATATAATTCTAATTACTTCAGCTCCACCTTTACTTGCTGGAACTGGAAGCTTCCAGACATCTGGCAGTAACTTTCTGAACCAGATGGTATTTATTGCCAGAATCTCCCCTACCCCCACCCCAAATTTCATGCTGGCCATGTTTGTGCTTGACAGTCTGTCACAGGCCTTGCACATGGCTGTAGATTTTGCACTGCATCCCCTGGCTAGCATGTCTCTAATTTAAGAGTCAAAATGGCACTAAAGCCTGGTTTAGGTAGACATCTCTTTTCAGGAAACCGAAACAAGGAAATTGTAATGCAATCTAAAAGTTAAGCACTTGCCTAAGCACTTTCCCAAATTAAGGTTTAACCCTGGAAGGATATAATAATGTCCACATGATTCCAAGGTCCTTTAACAATTTCTGGAATCCTGAGTCAACAACAGCTTTCATTACTTCTGGTTTCAAGGTGCAAGACTCTTCAGCATCCCACATTACGCTGCGTCACAGAGCAGAGAAAGGGCAGCCGTCCTTTCAGCATCGCCCAAGGCCAGACCCTCCAGTGTCGTCAGATGTGAGTCCATCCCGTGATGCTGGTGCAACAGACACCTTTCCCATTATGTGAAAGGAATGTGCTACCTTACTGGGTCATGCAAACAGTTTGGGGTGTCCGTCCAGTCACCAGACCAGGAGCAGCTACAGAGCTGCCCTGGGCAGCTATGTGGCCAGGGAAAGTCATATGATGGAGGCTCCTCGAGCCACTGCAGGAGAGAGGGAAGCAATATCGTTTCAGGGGAGCAAGAGTGCACATCCACTTTCATCCCATAACCAAAGTACACCTTCTGCATGACAAGAACTGCAATTTTGGTTGCATATGGGACACATAATATGTACTGCAGTTGTCCCAAGTAGCTCAGGACAGAGGGCACTGGAGAGCGAGCAGGCTGGAGGCTGCCGGGGGAGTACACCAGAGTCACCCATGTCACCAAGGAGGGAGGGTAGTTGGCCTCAGCTATGGACAGCATTAAAATGTCCAGGACAGGATGTAGCCTGTGGTACTGGTTTGCATCCTCTTGATATATACAAGGCATCACACATGAGTAACATTAACAATGAATAACAGTAATATCACGTAAGAAATAAACACAGGAGATACAAGGCACAAATTGCACTCTGATGTTCAAGGCAAATGAAAACAATAAAATCACTTTACTATATGATATCAGTCATACCTAGATGTGCCTGTGTGATTGCTGTATTCCAAGCGGGAGAAGATACACTATAGAATCTATTGTCTTTCCATGCATGTGTGCATGCAGCCAGTATTTTTGGAGTTATGTAAATACATCAAAGGGTCCTGGAGCTATATACAGCTCTGGAGTTCACCAGATGTGATTACATTGTTTTTCCTTTTTATAGTTATATCAAAAGGATTAGACTTTTTAATGTAGACATATACGGCTAAAAAAACGAGAGGCTGAACGTGTCCTCTGTATTGGGGGCAGCATGCCCCTCCCTCACACACGTTTTTGAACCCCAGTTACCCCATCTCCTGCCATGCACTTCCCTATTTGCAGATGGGAACCCAGATTCGTTTTGCATAATTTGGCATGCTGCACCCACCTAAATAAAAGCAGGTTCTTCGCAATGTGGCCTACACCCTGCATTAAAGTGCTGTGAGAGAGAGCATGACCTGGCAGTCAGCAAAACTGACGGAAAAAGACTCTGGGCCAAACTCCAGACCAAGCTACGCCCACTCAGAGCAGAGTTTGGCTGAAGCAAATAAAGAAACAAGGTCCACAACGCTCCTCTACCAGGGATTCGTGTGGCCCGAAATACTTATCGGCCTAACGTACAACATTCAAAATACAGCTGGAGCGTGTGTACAATAATGGATAATAAAAGACTGCTTAATCAATGAAAAACAACATGCCAGAGTTCCTGGGCCAGATTCTTGGCTCGGTGAATGCAGGGACGCTATTAAACGGTTACCCAGGTCCCGACTGCATCGGGGAGAGAAGTGCCAAATCTCTGCTTGGATGGCAGCTGCTGTCTCGAAAGGGCCCTTTATCACTGTATCTAAAGGGAGAAACGATAAGACCTTGCACTTTATAAATACATGAACAGGAGACTGTATGAAAAGCTTAGAAGACTCTATGAAAAGCTTTGAACGGCACAAAGCTCTGGAAATGCACACACGCACACACACCAGCATGATGAATAATACAGAGTGGCATTGCACAGAATTTGTATCAGCATGACTTGGGGATGTTTACTATTACTCACAGGAGGTGAATCCATGAAGAGTTATGCAGACTATCCTGGGTAAGCTCCAGTAAGACCTTCAGATCCCCTCACACCATCATACAGGCTGTACTTGTCACATATTTTATCAGATCTGATGTTTTTCAGCTGTTGGAGAATTTCTGAGATGCAGAACTCTATTCACTTCTGGGTAGTTTTTGAGGTTTACTCACAAAACCTGTTTCTGGGAATCAGGGTCCTAGGTGAGAAAATAGTGTGTAAAAATTAGGAGGATTGTGATATCCAAAAGGTAGAAGGACTGTAAGCCTGGTTTTCATGTACTACTGCTGTAGCTTAAGGCTACCGGGCTTTGGTAGATGAATGCCCTACACATGGTTTTCAGCCTTCTGTGATTTGCAGACACCAAAAATGTTCCAGATAAGGTGAGAACCCTTGCACAACAAAACTTAAGCCAGGTTTAGACTTGTTACACTTCAGAAGTAATCCACAGATCCAGGGAGCTCCAAAGACCAGTGACTGAAAATCAGTATGCAATTGCTCTGCTAAAGCAGCTGCCCCTTTATTTGTATCTTAGTCTGAGTCGAGTGCTTTAATAACACTAAGAAGCGAAGAGGTAAAATTCTCATCCACTGAAATAAATTGGACTTCTTCCACTGTCTGAGGCAGACCAGAAATTCATTCACGCTATCTCAGTCCATATTTGCAAAACTCAGGAGCAAAAGAGTGTTACAAACATGCAATTTGGAAACTGCTAAATTAACAAACAAAAAAATAATTTTCTTACTAGTACTAGATGCTACTGCAAGTTTATGACCTCCTTCTCTGATACTTCCAAATCTAGAAGGAAGTACTCCAGAGCCAGTAGAGCAGCAGGGTTCAGCTCCTTTCCCATCCCTGAAGTTAGTCAGGAACCTGACCGGAGCCCTCCTGAGGTGTAAAGCAGCACTAAGCACCCCATACCTCACGTGCGCTACCCAGGAAGGCAACTCCTTGAAGGTGCAAGGAGCCAAACTTTGCAGTATCTACTCGAGAAAGAACTGAAAACACAGAAATGTTTATAATTTATGAGTTGTAAATGGCATATATGATAAGCGGACTCTGTGAAACACAGTCCTACCAACACAGGGCCAATACTGACACTAAGCTGTAACAGAGGAGAGCTGTGCAATGTGGGTTTAAAGCTTTTTATGTTTAGTTTGTGGTTTGGTATAACCACTCCATTTTATTTTTTTGCCTCTTTTGTTGTAATTTTTACATTCTAACAACCTCAACAATAAAACTCTGTGGAAAGATCCTGCTAGATTCAAAAAATGCCGCCCTCAAGGCAATTCATCCGTAGCCGGTGCATATAGGCTGTCAAGAAAAGATTGTGTGATTGCAGGTGGATACCACAAATGAAGTACCAGTAAAGGAGAAGAAAACCAAAATAGGAAAAGATGTGTCAGTCAACAACTTTCCACACTCAACTAAAATTTTTTTTAGTCATTCTGCCTTTACAGGTTTGAACACATTGCATGTATGCACTGCCTGATACATTTATCTGCAAGAAAGAAATGACAGTAAGTAGCACTGATTGTTGCATTAAGAAATTAGGAAAATAGATCTGGTCCAGGAAAGGCCTAACCTGTGAATCTGGTCCACTTCTGTACTTGTAAGCACACTAAATAAATTGTAAGCTTTTAGGAGACTAACTTAAGAGAAATAACTTTATATCTTTCTGAGAGTTTTTTTTTTTTTTTTGATAAAATGGTCACATTTATTTTAAAAAAAGAAGTGGCAAAAACAAAAGTTAGATGGAGGTATTTTTGATTGGTCAATTGGTTTCAATTTTGGCAGCTAAAAGATAAAAGATTTTTCACTTTAACAAATACTGGAAAAAGTCAATAAAAAAATGAGTCTTAAACCTCTATTTCTTTTCTTTTCTTTCTTTTTTTGGGGGGGAGGGGAAATAAAGAAAACTCTTCCACCCAGCCCTCCTTCTGAAAAGCCATCTGTCTGCAGGTTTGTTTCATGACTACTCATACTGATAATTTCTCTCCCTCCTGCAATGTTAACACCATTTCAGTCCATCAGATCAGGTCTGACTGAAAACAAATCACGTTTGGGACGAGTGTCACCTTGAGCTGGGTTGATGCCCTCATCCAGCTGCTTGTGGAGTCCCAGCTCCATCACCACCAGGCAGGCAGAAGGAATATGTGGTCAGCAGCAGTGGGTAGGTGGGGAGAGGTGCTATTCTCGACAGTGGTTGTGGGGTTGGGTTGGTGGAAGCTGACCATGAAACCACAACCTCAATATTTCTGTTAGCAAGTCAGTAACTGAGTTATAAGCCATTTTCCCCTGCTTGTGAAGGCCCAGATAGCCAGCTCCATGGTTAACTCTGCCCTACTAAGTATTCCAGATGCTCGCTGAATGTGGGCAGAAGAAAGTGTGTCTTTCTGAAGACCTTTTAAATCTGTCTCTGCTGTAGTTCGTCAACACAGTAGGTATAAGATAGATTTTTTCCTAAAGCTCTAGATGCAACTTGTTTTGCATATATTTTATAAAGTACATACAAGGAGTTAAAGTACAAGGAGTTAAAAATCTCCTAATGATGAGCAGTGCTCCCCTCCTTGGAGGGGTCAATCCATCTCCAGGGAAAACACAACAAATGCTCCCCTTCTCTCGCCCTTTGAGTGTGGAGTCTGTGGAGAAGGCACATTTCTCTACTACCACCCAAATATATCTGTGTAAAAGCTACTGCTTATCTTAAGTTTCAACCCATGATCTCAGGGGAGGATACAGCCCTAAATTAGCTCATTTACAGTAGGAACTTTAGAATACAGCCAAAAATATTTGTTTTTATTAGTACTCTCTATATAGTACGCCTCTGACCAATAACTTGTTTTATTTATTTTTCTGGCGAATTACCATGTTCTTATTCAAAGCTATAATGAGGATTATATATCAATGTGGAATGCAGAGTAGCTATTCCTGCAACTCCCAACTCTGTATGAAAGAGTTTGGAAATCCCCAAACACTATCTCTTCAGGCCAGGCCACTTACAAATGTGGTTAGCATGAATGAAGTAATATCTTCAGAAAGGAAGGAGACTTTTGAGTCACGTCTGACACATTTAACTACATCAACCACTTTCCATAGCTCAAGGTTTTGACTGTCTGTCCTAATACCGTACAGGAGTGTTTGATAATGATTAGTCCCTGATGCTTATCCTGTTACAGGATACTTATACACATGCATGGGATACCAAAGGGAGAGTAAAGAATGAATTCAAGACTTTGTGCTCTCCAAGTAGAAAACCACAGAGTTCACCAGAAAAGTGGCTGGTTAAAATCAAATTCCTGCTTGGTGCACTTTGTTGCCTTTCTGCTCTATGCTAGAGCTGTCCTTTCAGATTTCTGTGTTTAACTATTCAAACTCAGCTCTACTCCATGGTTAGCTGAAGGTGTTGGCCAGTCAGCTCCACACGAACAAGACATGCAGCCACAAAGTAACCACCATGCAATTTCAAGCTGCAGATTATAATTATAGATCTTAGTACTCTACAGAAATATGACTTTCCAAAGAAAAATGGAGTGCTGTATAAAAGCAGGATGACATCAGGAGAGATGACCAATATGAGTTTCTAATTTGCATTCATTCCGCTATTGAAGACCAAGCCTGTTTCATTTCAGCCCATGCTTCACTGCAAATTCACCTGTGGAAAAATACATGCACTGATGGTGCAAATTGAACTCTGTCATCATGAGAAATTATTTCAAGGCCAAAGTCACAACCTAAGTAAAAACAATCTCTCTCGTTGCAAGGTAAAAGCAAATGGCTATTTTGGAAAGTGAAATGATCTGATTCAGTAATTACGAATTACATAGCAACCTTCCATGGTGCATGCTACCAATCCCTTCAAGCCTTCCTTGCCTAATGCTTCTTGCACTTTAGGCCATTTCTTTGGGAAAGATTTGTGGATTAACGAGTGCTGACACTTCTGCACACAGTTCTGGTCCCTTAATGTCCCAGCCTAGTGGTAGCTGTGGGAAGCTGACAGAGAACAGGCAAGACAGGTAATGGACAAGATCTGAGACTGGATGCTCTATCTGCTCCCTAACTGTCAGATACCCATGCCTCAATTTTCCTTTGACTTTTGCAAGAGATCTGCTTTTAATACATCCATGGAAATTGCTAGACGGGAATCAGAGTTGTATGCCCCATTCAGCATTTAGATGATGTACTAATGTTTTCAAGCATATTTAAGTATGTAATAAAAAAATCTGATGGCTTATACATAGCAATTTTTAAAAGTTCGAAAGAATTATGTGCACATCTTGCAGGCTTTTTCAGAATATCTACTTGAATAAAGACTGGAATTTGCATAATCAGGTATTATAGAAACCTTGCATTTTCAGTAAATACTGAATACATTAGATAAGTACATAATTTCCTGCAGTTTATTCATAAAGTTCTGCCAAACCTAAAAAAGTTCTGAATTGCTACATTTGAAAGCAATATCTAAAATCTGGAGAACTCAAAATTAGATTTATGAGAGGAGTCAAGTGTAAAGTCTGTAAGCCACTTAGCTTAGGCATATATGAGCAAGAAATAAAAAACAGTTAAAATTTTCTCTGCTTTCCATAAATTTCCTTGGTTGTCATATTCAAGAAATGTATATGCTGCTCAGGAACAGAATGTACTGGCACAGAATCTGTTGCATGCAAACGCTCACTTTGGGGATGCAAGGAACACTTGAGTAATCTGCGCTGGATTTTTTTCTCCCTCCAGGTTATTTAGGGGAATGCTTTTTGTTCTAATGAGGAAGGTCACTGTTTACAGAGCAGTAGGTTTTTGTTGTGTTCTCCTGTGCGTGTGGACTCACTCAGGCTGGTGCAGGGTGCTGCAAACACAGCTATGTCCCCCCTCAGGATTTTGCCCACAAGATAGCTCCACTGAACGTGCTCTGTGGAGCTGTCTCAGACTGTCAATGGGAAGAGACTGATGTCTTTGCCCATCCTGCGTTTGTATTCCTCAGTCACTCTCTACCAAGCCATTTCTGCTGCTGTGGCACCTCCCCATAGCATTCTCTGTGCTGAATTTGCTCAGCCGCGTGTTTTGGGTGCCAGCTCAGCTGGCTTTCCGGATGAGAAGCAACAGCAGTGAACTCACCTCCCTTGACATGTTCCCTAGGGGAGTCTGGGGCCTAGAGGGAGAGCAAAGAGTATCAAATTGGGCCACATATTTTAACAGAACTGTTTTGAAGAAAGTTAAATCAAGAACAGGCTACATGAACGTAAACTACACCACAAATCCCCTCATTGAAACATATTGTCAGCCCCTATAACAGAGAACACGCAATAGCTCTGGGCACATGCAAACTGTTTATTAGTTTATGGGTCTAAGGTCTTCCAGGGAATGTGAAAAATGGTCCTATGCGTGGACATTTAGGAAGTGTGACACAGCCATGATACAGGGATGCTCACTGAAATTGAAATAAGAGGTGACTGCACAGTCAATTGAGGAATTTTGTTTTTATTGTTGTTTGGGGCTTATCTTGTTTTTTGCAACTTTACCCTAAGAATCTTGGACACCCACCAGGCCTTCACAGGGGACATTAGCTGAACAAATATTGCTGGCAACACTGGTTTTGTTTCCTTGAGAGCATTCATACAAAGAAAAGGTATGATTACATGGAATGATTTTTTTTATGATACTAGTAAATGAAGCCAACCTGAGGTGGAAATGATCACTTGCCTAGAGAACAAAACATACAGTTGAGTAGAGGCTTTGAAGTTCTTCAGACCAATATTCCTCCTGATGTCACTGTTTTTCACTCCTGTTATGTGTCCTTGGCGTAAAACTCTTATTCCTATTGGTTTAATTTCTCTTTTTACTTGTGGCACTTCCATTTCAGATGAATGAAAGTTAAAAAATGGAAACAGCTGTATAAACATGAGATATTTAAGAAAGAAAGCGAGTTTCAGAAAGTGTTGACTTGAACTGCAAAAAGTGCTTGAAAAATACATATCAGAAAGACTGGCAATTCCACTGCAGTTGAAATCTAACTTTATTAATAAAAATGTTAATGTATTATAAAAATAGAAATCTAGGATAACCTCAGCAAGCAAGTACCTTGGAAGGATACAAGTAATCTTTAATAATGCTTTGATTTGTGACCTTCACTGCTTTGTTTTCTTTCTTTTTTAATTTCAAATGCATTTGAAGAATGTCTATAAATACCCTGGACTGACTGAATGTATAATTTTAGGCTCATTTTTTCAGCATCTGGATTTTGCAGCAGTTTGCTAGAAGAAACATGGACCTGTCACTTTTCAAACTGTGAAGTCTAAAGTTAAGTCCTTAGAAAAATAATGTTTTGTGAATATAACTGCATTTCCTAGTAAGTAAGTATATAGCCATAACATAAATTTTACAACACATTATTGAATATGAACTAAGCAAAGATGCAAGTTTGATTTAGAAATTTGAAGAAATAAATTTCACACAAGGAGGAAGCTCAATAAGCTCAACCAAAAACTCCTAAAATATTTTAGGAGTTATTAAACTAAACACTCCTAAAATATTATTAGGAGTCTTAAAGAATATCCTAATATTCTTTATAATGCAAGGACAATATTTGTATTTAATCTCATATACTAGTTAAAAACAGTGTAAAATTCATACATTTAGCTCACTGAGTCTTATTTCATAAAATGCAGAATGGAGCAAAACCAGTTGACTGCATGTGTATGGTGTTTAGCATTTGGTAAGCGAAAAAGAAATACTAAAAATTACAAGGCATTTTATGTAGAGCTGGAGAATAGCTGAGTTTACAAGGATAAGGCATGTTTAGCTCACCCCAGTATGTTTTTCCAGCAGAATATTGGAAGACCTCAGTGTGGCAAAGATGCAACCACACCTGCACACTGGAAGTAATTCCCTCAGTGCAAATGGGACTCCTTTGAATGTATAAATACATGATTAGGCCTCTGCCAGGATGAGGATACATTTATTTATCTTCTTGCTTAGCTTTAGCTCAAAACTTGGACTTAATGGAACAAGTATGGTGTATGAACCAGGCCATCAGTAGATGTAACAGGAAGTTAGAGAATAGGATACAGGAGGGTTTTCTTAAGCACCAGGGTCCTTTATATTTAGTTTTTCTGTAATTAGTTGTTTTTATTGACATAAGGCATACAGATGGTCATATGCATTTCTATAGAAATATGGCCAAAGTTTATTATCGTATTACATTTATTGCTGCGCCTTCCATCACGATGGTTCACAAAAGCACTTAATTAGCACACAGCCCTATCCCATTTATGTTAAAGTAAATCACAAAACCAGCACAGGTTTCAGCCATGCTGAATTGGACTCCAACCACTATATGGGCATGCACGTGTTTCATCACTTCTGAAGGCATTTATGACTGGAAGGAAGCAGCCACTCTTAAAAGAAAATATTGCTGAAGAAAATAATTTATTCCTGAAAGCAACTGCAGTGACAAACATGATACAATTTCAGAGAAAGAAATAATTGAGATTATCTCTTTAGCTGGGGAAGCCAAAATAATATGTTCTTCCCTAGGAAAATGGTATGTGTCAGACTTTATCTAAAGACTGGCCCCTTCACAAGCTCCCACTGATCACAGTCATACAGATCTAGGGGAAATGACACCACTGCCTACGTAGCTCAAGCAATTATACAGTACCAATATTTCTAATATTTGAACACCTTCCAATTTTAAAAGAGGAAATGGAAAGACATGGAGGAAGCCACATGCAGAACATAAAATAGTCTAAATGCATTACTAAGTATGTGGGCTACTTCACATTGCTGAGGAACCTGTTGAGGCTGTAGTCTGTTATACTTGAGCCTACAGGGAACGAGTGGACCAGAACAAGCTGGCTGGCAGCAGACGTGAAAGACATATTCTGTTTACCCTGTCAGTACTGAGCGAAAAATGGCAGGTTGGCCATCCACCCATGGAGCTCCAAAATCTGACCACAGGGTCAAAGCTTATGAAAAGCTTCTGCATATCTCTATATGTGTGTTTACTTTTCAGACACTTTTACTCAAGTTTAAACAAGATCTGTCAATATTTTTTAATGCAGTGAACAATTTCTTTTCTTTTTTTCCTTTGCCCTCATCACTCTGCTCCACATTTTCCAGTTCCATTTACATCTATGAACTTCTCACATTTTTGTTGTGTTTATGTCTGAAATCTTCCTCATTTTAGAGTCTCACCCCATTCTTGTGCTCAGCCAGAGCTGACAAATGTTTCATCCAAAAATCACTCAAACTTTCCCAATATTTTTTCTTCCAAAACCCTGCTGACTCTATTGTGCTGATTCTGACCAATTTCTACAATATGCAACGGTACTGAAGGCAATTTGAGTATACGGCTTTTGTGTCAGCTACAGAAATGCTGTCAACAGAGCTGGTTGGTGCACCCAGCGTGGCTCCAAACCCAACTGTGCCCTCGGGTCTCCCGTACGGTGAACTCCAGGCCCCACACGGAGATCTAACGCAGGAGAACCAGCCTGCATGGGAAGGGCCTACCAAAACAGCCGCGGTGTTGAATTATGACCCCTTAAACTGCTTTTTGGTTGACATGCCCTTACAATGTAGGGCAGCTTTTGTCTCCACTTGCATGTACGTTTGCCAAGAAAACCTCTCTACTCCCTGCCAAGGCAAACTCCCCACAAGACATCACAAATGTGCTGCTGCAGCATCAGTTTCTCTCCACCAGCTAGAGCACATAGGGACACCCCATCTTGCCCTGGGAGAAGATGCTGTACTTAGCAAGGGCACCTGAATCTATCATGTGCTCCCTGCAGCACCTAGGTGTCTTAGTGTCCTGGTGTCTCTGCTACTTAGTGGCATAGACACAAATACACTGCAGGTTTCTCATTTGGACTACACATTAAAATACCTTTTACACTTTTACACCCAGTAAGGATGTAACAAGAATAACCATGTGGCGGTTGGGCCCAAATCTGAACTCTAAGACACTGTCACAGTTATTGTATTACCACAGCTTTAGTATGTGCTCAAAATCCTGATGCAGCAATAAAAGTTCCACTAAAATGCTATTTTTGTCATTTCCTGTTCTCCAAAACTATTAACCATTAGATAAAGCTACTTACTTTTGAATTAAAGAACTTTTTGGACATGATAGCATGCAAATTCAGATTTATTGTTTCTGAAACATCAGTTTATCAGTCTCTCATTTGTTTAACTGAATGTACTCTTAATAGGAAAAAACAAAGGAAGATCAAAGAATTTAAATGAACAATGTCAGATCTAGACACCTACACTTCTTACACATTTTTATGTGCCAGATGTGTATAAATGTCAGATTCCAGATCTAAAACAACTGTGATTCTGCTTTTTCCATATAATTAAAAAAATCATTATTCTTTTCCCCCCAAGGTTTGACTCATCCTTGTGCAACCTATTTTCTGAAATGCAGCTGGGATGAAAAAGAAACAAATCATCATTGTTACTTCCACTGTATTTGAAGCCTGCAGTTGATGTATGTCGCAATTCTTCAACACGGCAATTTTTAGAGAGTTTACAGTACTGGCTGTATAACACCAGCATGCTTCAGCTCTGAGCAGTTCACTCTTTGCAGAGAAACTCCCTTAAGTAGTCAACCTCAAATACGAACTGCAAGGAACTCAGGCCCAGACTTAGTTCCCACTCGTATTGGTGGGCTTTGCATCTGACCCAACTAACAAGGTGAGCAGTGGCCTTGAAGAACACCTTGAGACCAAACAATTTCCCCAAATGAGGAATACAAAAAAGAATCAAATTCCATCCCTTTAGAAAGAGTCACATCATAGGGAAAGTTAACTAAAATGGTATTAGTTATACATATAATACTTTTCTTTATGGTAGGCAGAAGTTGCATGTAGGTCGCATTAGAACATTTCTTTGAGTACCAAATAACTTCCTAATGACTCTGGATTTCCATGGTCAATACCACAACGCCGCAGACCTTATAAAACTCAGGTCTCTCTTGCTTGGAATAACTGTCCAGCACACTCTTCCTCTCCTTTTTGCAGGAAAGCCTGAGGAGAAGAGTGCTGGTGTTTTCAGAAGGGTACAGAGCATGGTGATTTGGAAACCTTCATCTCATTTCTGAACTCATGGCATGTCAGCAGGGGACCCACACTGCTCAAGGGGACCATGCAATAGCAATATGCTCCAAATACTCTCCCTTTTCCATGGCTGGTCTGTTGTCCCAGGGGTATATAGCAGAGACCAAGCCCCTTTGCAGGGGTTCTGCTCAGCTGGCATAAACTGTGCAATCCTGTCAAGGGTTAAGGCACAGTTAGACCTACTCTATACTTGTCAAACAATTAGTCATAATTAGGGCAGTTTCACATTTGGAAAAGTGGAATAGCTTTAATTAGAATGGAATTATGTCCCTGTGACAGACTTCAGAGGGAATTCTAATGGCAGGATGCAAACAATAAAGTTTGCCAGGCTTTTACGGCATTTAATAGCTTATGGAGCATATTGTGAGTATACAGCCCTTTCAGTATGTATAAGAACCATCTGCAGCAAACTCCACGTCTCTGCTAGGATCTGAGCAACTAAATGGGGAAGGAAAAAAAAAGCATAAGAAACGGGAATTTTAAAACAGTAACCAAATCCCTCTCTTGGTCCAAGCACTTTAAGTCAATACATTTGGACAACTCTTCTCCCTACTCTAGAAACTTTATTTTTCTTTTACTGTAGAACAGAATTCTTGTTACACAATATGAGGGGAAAAAAAGTTCCACTTAAGGAAATAAATACTTAATTTCTAGTTACAAAGTATACTTTTTCCTCTCTGCCATGCTTTTTTAGCTGTCAACTTGAGGGCTGCTCTGCACACAAACTTGCATCAAAATCAGTCAGCTGAATTTAATTGAGGCCTTCTGTTATTCACAGGCTGGAAGTGGACACTGATCTCAATATAAAGGTTTTTGGGTAACTGTTTTGCAACTCTCTTCTCATTGGCTTAGTTTAAAACCCCTTACACGGGTAAACACCAACTCTTCCACTGAAACCAGTGGCAATGTTCCTTTGGAGTCCAAATGCAATTGGCTTTAGGCAAGGCTAAGCCAATGAAAAAAAATACAAAAATAAAGAAATCAAAATCAAACAAGACTGAATCATAATCAGAACATGCTGAAACCCTGCAGAAAAGTAGACAGGACAATGAAGCACTAGTTACTGGAATACTGCTGATATTTTTATTTCTCTGTGGTGATCACTCCAAGCAAGAGACTTCCTGACTTCCTGTCTGAATGGATAGCAGCCTCATGGGGTTTTTTCAATGAAAAAAATAGATGCAGTTTTCAGTCATCACTAACTATTAGAAGATTTTAAGCCTGCAGCACAATTCTGGTTTCACAGCTATTATGTGAAGTAAGAAAAAAAAGTTTCAATGTCCGATCTCTTCCCTCCAGCGCTGTTTACCTCTCTCTGTCCCCATGGCTCAGTGGTTGCAGCGTTCAGCTGGCATATGAAAGAGGCAGGTTCAACTCCATCCTCCTGATTCCTGAGAGCATGCTCCAAGACACATGCTGCAGTGGGATATACAAAGGCAGAATAGGTCTTTTAACTGCTCTTTTTTTTGCAATGTTATGGTTTACATAAATAACAGACATTCACTATAGATGAGCCCACTATATACGTGTCCTACTCACCAGATATTCAACCACTAGGCCACAGTCTTTCTTACTCTCTGACTAAATATTTTGTTCAAAATGGACTCTCTCCAACACATGGAATTGAGGGAGACCAGTCCAAAGCAATAATGTACATTTAATATAATATTCCCTTTATTGTAATGATGAGCATATCCTAAACAGGAGAGATTCCATTTTATATCAATACTCTTAAATAATGGTAGAGATTTGAACTGAGGTCCGAGTACTTAAAAAACTGTGGAGAATGAATTCCCATAGAAAAGTAAGGAAATCAAGTTGATGAACTTCTGAGGAGGGAACAGAAGGAGCTTAGGGACAAAATTTCTAGTGGGTGGATTCACAACAATACTAAAGAAGAGTACAGGACAAAAAAATATATCCAAAATATTTTAAAACACAATTGCAGGCACCCACCCAGTGCTCTGGAAGTCTGTGAAACAAATGAAAGATCACTAAGTAACATAACTGAAATGACTGCTCGTAAATACATCCACCTCATCCTCTGTTCCTTCACCATAAAGGAGGAGGATGTTCGAGGGATTTAAAAATAATAATCTGGTTCTATGAACAAGAACTCCTTACAGAGAATTTCCTACCTCTCCCAATCTTAACTATGGCAAAATGTGATACCACAAGTAACTGAATCTCAAATTGCTTAGGACTGCAAATTTAAATCTACTCCCTGAACACTAGTTACAAGCTTGTTAGAAATTAGCACACCCTCCCATCTAGCATGCTCAACTTTGTACTGACACAAATTAGCAGGTAAATAATGCGCCCATTTTATTGTTGTTATTTTCTGCGGTCATCGGAAAAGATCATTCTGGGAGTAATTTCAAAGGCAGATTCCCTGTTTAACTAACATGCCTTCTGGTTACAGCTACCTCTGCTACAGTCATTTGGTAGAAGTCAAATAAAGGAAAAGAGCATAAAGTGTGTGAGGGGACCTTGAGACAAGTAAGCAGAAAATATATTTTCTTGAAAGAAGATGTTGCTTTCCACGGGAAATTAAGAAGAGATGATGTCAGAAGAAAAGCAGAAGAACACATTTGTCTGCTGCCAGATCACAATACCAGGGAGGATATCTGCTGCCAACCTGTTCAATACTACACTGCTCAAAGTAACAACAGAACAGGGTGTCTTATGTGCACAGTGTGCCCAAGGACCACTATGACCAGAGTGACACTTAAATTCCTCTCTTGAGGATATCCTATCCTCAAGAATTCCTATCTTGGATATGATAGGAATAGGATTACTATCTTGGATATGATAGGAATTCCTATCTTGAGGATAAGCTCATAAAGTTCTTACTTTATGACAGACACACAGAGAGGGAACGTGGCAAAGTGAATGACTGGAATCACCCTCCCGCTCAACGTACAGTACTCGACAGAAAAGCAACTCGCTACTACCAGCAGCAGGTCTAAAGAGAAAAAGCTCCCTACCTCGTTAGCAATGGGAGGCACAACCAGCTACGCCATGTCAACCTTCTGCCAGAAAAGGAGTATATACGCAAAGTTGTCTCATGCTTGCCTACCAACAAGAATGTATTTATCAAGTTCTATCATACTAACTTAATATATATTTTTTTCAAAATTCTTTGTATCAGACATAGCATTTTGCATCTTCAGGTCCAATATTCCTCATACTTATCACCATCATCTTGATGCCTTCATGCATCACATTCACTGATTTGTGGAACATGAAACTGTACTGTTTCATTTTGTTGAAAACACTCCTATTGTTGTCATTCAATTAATCAGAATACTCTGAATTAGGGATGATACATAATTGCCTTTAGTTTTCAAGAAGACAATACTTGTCATTCCACTTCAATAGCAGTGAGATAGGGAGAAAAAGACAACAACAAATACTGCAATAATCTTGCAACATTTTTTCCATGACAGCAAGTATCTGCACCTATTTCTCTACTAAATCTGAAAATATTAGTAATTGTTTTCCAAAGAAACTAGTGGCTTTGTGAACCCAATCAAGACAAACAAGAGGGCAAATTTTCAAAAACTTCTGAGCATCCTTCTGCTAAAAGCAAGCCTCAAAATGGACAGTAAGGAACAGTCACACTCACTGATTACTTTGAATTACTTTGAAAATTTTGATTATATTTATAGTTTAAAGAAAAATTACTCTGACATTATTATGGTATACATAACATTTAACTACTTGTTTCACATGAACTTTTGTTTGCAGATAACTACAGTTCTCTTGCATTTTGAACAATAATAAAATAATAAAACAAATAATAAAATAATAAAATCATTTAGCAGCAAAGGACTGAAATCCAGACTGACACATATACGATTAAAAATGCTGGCTTCCTACTCAAGAGCATAAACAATCTCAAGAATCAGAAAGATTGACAGAATGTAGATCATTTCTCATTCTGATTTCTTTTTCTACACACACTACTCATGTCTTCCTTTTCTTCTAGCTAGCACCTTGATGTAAAACAGTTCCTAAAACCCAGGAAGGTCTCAATAACAACATGAAATTGGGCAGTTCTTTTCATCTCTTTCTTTTTAATGGCTGTCATTCGGTTTTCCAGGACCTCTCTGGCTGTTGGGAATATGAGACATCCAAAGCTGCTGCTGAAGGCAGTGGAGGCAGAGGACAGGTTGCCAGCTGTGTCACCTCCTGCGGTGAAGGCTAAAGTAACAAGGCCTTGGAAAACACCCGTACGGACAGCTGGGGAGTCAAATGAGAGAATCCTGAGCTGTGACCACCGAGCCCCCTTGGAGCAGTAGGTCGCAGCTCAGGAACCCACTGAGCTGTTGACATCCTTTTGTCTGCTACTAACCAGCAAGGAGGACTCTGCACGTGGAGCTGTCTGTAGCAGCTCACACGTATACTGAGGTCTGCTATCACTGGGGTCTGGCTGGGCTGCTTCTCCACGATACAAAAGCAAAAATATGTCAGGAAGTCCAGATAAATATATATTAGAAGAGAGAAATGAAGAGTACATAACTATTATTTTATTTCCTCCATTGAAACTCCTCACATTTTTCTCTACCTGAGAGTCCTCTCTTCTGCTTGTTTTGGAGAAGCCAAAAAGAAAGACAAAATCAAGACCCCTGTAAATGGGACTATATCTTGCCTGGTAGGCATGTCTTTTCTTTCCAGGCTGTGCAATCTCCAAATTTTACCATCAGAAGCCTGACCCCCTCTGTTGAAAATAAAAGCCAGGACGAGCGGCTCTCATGTCCACCATGTGCAGTCGCGGAGGAGCCAGCAGAAGCAGGGCAAGGCTCCTGACAGCACTCCGATACTGCCCCAACCTGCCAGGAGCACAGGCAGGGACGGACACCAAGCACAACCCCGGTCCCATGCATGCCCCGGAAAGCTGAGCGTGCCCTCCGCAAGCTTTGAGCTCCTACTGCCCACACAGCAAGGCAAAAAACTCAATTTCTGGTCAGAGATATGAAAATTGTCCCCATCCAATTCCTATAATCATCTGGAGATATAAAATCAACAGGAATTTTCACTGGGGACTCTGCTGAGAGCCGAGCTATATCCTTAATCAGCAAAATAAATGAACATTCAAAACTAACATAACCTTGCAGCACATAAAGTAGAACTGCCTTGGTGGCGTCAGCTAATTCAAACTGCTCTCTGCCAAGGTCTCATTTGGGGTATAAATACACAGTTTGTCCAAGGGAGCAGCATATGTCCCTGCTCTCCTTATTTTGAGACACCTCTTTAGATCTGCATAGTTCGAGATAGATCAGATGTTAAAAGAGATATTTATGATCTTCAAAACTCAATAAACTGCATTTACACCTACAGTATCTTGGCTCGTTCTGGGCTGAAAAGACCATAAGACCTGATGTATACTTGTATAAATA
Source organism: Crypturellus tataupa (assembly GCA_034781795.1). Taxonomy (NCBI): domain Eukaryota; kingdom Metazoa; phylum Chordata; class Aves; order Tinamiformes; family Tinamidae; genus Crypturellus; species Crypturellus tataupa. Next base: position 4,220,623 of record JAWLRI010000285.1, read on the forward strand.
AATGAGCATATGAAATTTAGTAACAGGAGCTCTTGTGACTCATAGGAGTCTTTGGAAAAATCCCCACTAATCTATTAATAATAAAGAATCTGTAATGCTAAAATTACAAACTCCAGCATATCCCCTCTTCTTAGCATACCAGAGAGACTTTTTTTTTTTTTTCCTGATAACAGTAGCATATTCAAGACAGCATAGTCCTGACCCAAGCCCAGTCCATATTCTGCAGCCAGATATCTGGAATTACAAGCATTCCCATATAGGAGGTTGGCTGTTTAGTAGAAATCTCAGCTCAATGTAAAAAGTTAACATTTTTTAAAGAGATAATATGAAAGTGCTCAGTACAATCAATGCAAAGTTTCCCGAGTCACTGAATTGGGTATCAAATTATCACCATTTTTTGCTGCCCCTAAATTAAAAGTTGTATTGCATTTCAACTGTGTATTGAAGTGCAGAAGATGCCATATAGGGGGACTGTGACACCTGGCATATGTGAGAGGCTGCTGGCAAACTGATTCCAAAAATTCAATGAAGAAATAATTTACATTATTGGCGCTTAACATGCCATGATTAAATTATAGAATTACAGTCCACAGATAAATCCGGTGTTCTCTTTGCTTTGAAGAATTCTTTGCCCATGAGATACAGAGATATAGATGTTACCAACTGTTTACAGTTATTTGGATTACATTTTCAGGTTTTCTTTATAGTCACTCTACCTACGGACTTTGTCTCGATTGTGTAGCACGTCTGCTGCAGGGGAGTGATTTCTGGACCAAACTATGCAACAAAGAAATGTAATAGATCACAGAGCCCTGCGCTCTGAACTGTCCATCGCTCTTGCAGTTGGTGCGTACATGAGGTAGAGTGATAACTTTACTACAGAAAACATGCGGATTGCTTCTGACTTTCTACATTCTCCAATAAACCTTCTGTCTATTCTCCATTTCTGCATATCTATGGAGGAAGCCTTTCTTACTTTGCCTGGAAGGCCCCTAATATCTAGAGGGACAAATAGCACCACTGGAAAAATGCATATAATATTTCATCAATAACTAAAGAAACTCTGCTGTGACTGGGAGACCTATGTTTCTTTCTTTTTTTCTTTGTTAGTCCTTATGTACGCTTTATTTTTTATACAGTGCTTCAAGGTTCACTCAACAAATGATAATCTCCCCACATACAGGCACAGTATAATAAACAAAAGTTAGGTGGAGAAGATCCTTTCAGCAGGGAAACCACTTGAGGTCCATTTTTGGCTCATTTCTTAAAGAAATGAGATTTAGGATATCACGCTGTGTGCATGCATGAATGTTTCTTGACTGTTTCTTCCAATAACTTAAGAATGATTGCCCATTTTTTCCCCAATTTTAAGAGGTTAATAGGGTTGAAAATACCATGTTTGTTAAAGAGTGGGGGAAGCAACAGCTAGGTATAGAAGAGAGATTTTGCTAGAGCCTCCACAGAGACGAGAGCTAAGAAATGAGTGCACTTAATCAGATATCAGAGAATCCACAGAGGTGCCAAAGTCAGGTCGCTTCATTCTAGTGCTCACAGACTGTATGTGTGGCTGATGTGCTCTGTGTAGATCACTAAAACAACAAAGAATTCAGCCCATTGAAAAGAAATGCCCCCATCTGTATCCACAGTCCTTCCCTCTGACACTCAGCAACAAGGTAGTGCAGCCTGTGCAAGCCTGGTGCCACATCCCAGGACCTGGAGCTTGGGGGAAATCTTGGTTCTGCACACACATTGCATCAGTAGTAGAAGTGATCTCTGCTTTAGCATCACCCCTCTCTTAGACCCATTTTTCCCTTTTCAAGTGCCCGTAAGATTATATGCACCCTATATCTTGGAATAAATTCTACAACTTCCTGTCACTATGCTCCGCAGATGAAAAAGGCCCTTGCCGCCCGCCACATGCGTTCCTGATTTAACACAGGGCTGTTAAAGCATAGCCAATTCACAGCAACTATAGTCACAGTCAGAAAGACAGCATTTTTTAAAGGTATGAGATATACTTCAGCATCTCTACAGTATTAAAGCTGCAGATTTGGATGAGCTAGGAATTTTACCAACATAACAACAGCATCAGAAATTATCAGAGAGATTAAAAAGGCAAAGGCATAATTTCTCAGTATTTTAGGCTGCAGCTTTGCACAGTGACAGTTCCTTTAGTTCTCCTTGAATTTCAGCAAAAGAAGCACTCCATGTTAAGTTAAAATATCCCTTTAGCAAAGATCAGGGCATGAACAGGCACATGCCTATTCACATGGTACATGAATTTGCGTGACCACAGAATCCACCCTATTCTTCATTTGTCCTCAATCAAGCTTATGAAGAGGATGACCAAGCTAGGGATTGTTTATCCTCAAAATGAGGATAAACTGAGAATGTATGTGAACTAGAAAGCTCCTCAGTAGCCCTCAAGAAAATAAGCACCGTTCACAACTAAATAACGTATTTGTATTTGAGTTAACACATTCAAAAGAATACATGTATTTCCAGCTGACCTAAAATATTTTCAGCCTGCAAAGGAATGTGTAAGTTCTATTAATACAGAGCTCTCCTTTTAAGCAGGAATTATGTAAGAACTAATTTCAAACTACTGTTGTTTTAGTGGTGGCAGGTAGGTTCACATTCCTTCTAATCCACATAATAGCAGCTTTTTCTCTCAAAAAAATGACAAAAGAATAAATTACAGATGTCTACCTTGCAGGCTTTAAAAAAAAAAAAAAAAAAAGAGTGACTAAATGGTAGAAAATAGTCTGAGAGAATTATGAGCAAATGCCACATATTAAAAGTTCCCCACATGTGGCACAGAAAGAAACAGTAAATTCACTACAATTGTCTGCTTAACAGGTTGAGCCTCGATCCAACTGGTAGCAATCAGGCAGGACACTAGAGTGGGCAGGAAATCTAAAATTAGGTTTTACTACCTATAATGGATGATTTATGGGATAATTTAATTGGCAGTCTTGGGACTGAAACCCAAGGTGGGGGAACAAAAACATCTTTCTGGATATACTCTATGAACCCTTCCTGTAGTGAGCTGAAAAATAAAAGCATGGGGGAAATAACCTAAAGATACAATACTCCTTTTCTAGCATTAAGCAGAAGATGGGTGAATACATTACTGCTTTGTGTTGAGAGGAGGGGATGCACCAGAGACAGTAGGAAGCCATGCATTGCCATAAACTGATTTTTCTTCCTTTTCGGAGAACGCTCTGTGAATTGCTTCTTGTAGTGAAACTTGTCTTCTACTACACAAGGGATTATAAACAGTCTCAGAGTAAACAGAAGGCTGTAATTCACTCCCATGCTTTTCTTGACGTCACCGACCATGAAAGCGCAGCACAAACAGTTTATTGACTGCAGCAGATTGAACTCAGCCTTGTGTTCACCCATCCCAGAGCAGCCACTGTCATGAGCAACATCTGCTGAGCCCTTTGGGATTTTGTTCCTCCACGGTACTTCTGTGTTCATATATCCCTTCCAAAGCGAAACCCCACAGGAGTAGGAAGGTACTGGCTTGCCCTGTCCCTCCTCCCCGGGAGAGCTCCGCAAGGGTTAACGTTTGCTCTCTGCTGGATTAAAGCCTTTTTGCAACTTAACAGGGGGTAACAGGATCCTTTTCGCAGTCCTCATGTGTGTTCCACCAGTGTCAGCACGTGCTACTGATGTATTTTCCATGGCTTATTACATTTATTACAGGGGCTTCGTGCCAGCTGGGGTGGTTGAGCGAGAGGCGCAGGGCACTGCCCAGTGCCACCGCACGGGCAGGGAGGTGCTCCCCATGCAGCTAGCACGCAATTCCTCTGGGCGCCTGAGGGCTCCTTCCTGCACAGGGCTGTGCACACACACAGCAGTGGCTGGATCCCTCCAGGAAGCACCGATGTTTGCAGCTCATCCCAAGCTAGACAGTGGCTTGGGATGCAGGGAATTTGGAGGGAGAAACACATCGAGCGGGGAAACACATCACTAACGGGAAGCAACAGAAATGCTGGTCCCTTAGGGAGTACATCTTCTCTTCTTAGTGCCGGGACCAAACAAACTGTCAGACTGAGTCCCTTCTTTGAATTTTCTTTCCTTTGGTTCGTCAGTTGTTTGATTTGGGCAAATGCTCTTCAAAAGAAATGACATCCACGTATCTCTATTCCCTGCTATCAGCATCAAGGCCTACCCATTTCCAAGTTCCTCTGTCACCATTACTGGTCTTTATGAATAAACTGCATCATCTGTAAGTGCCTTTATGCTTAATAGCAACAACACATATTCTATTCTAAATACATAGTCATATTCTATTTCAGGGTAACAAATTTTGAGATGATAATACAAGAATATGTCCAGTGTTACATATTTTACACCTAGCTTACCACTGGAAATGTCAAAAGGAAAAGCAAATAATCAAGTCAGTTTAACAACTCTGGATAATTGTTCTTAAAATAGCAGTGACATCAAGTTTTAATAAATAAAATAGTAAAAAAAAAAAGGGTCCCCTTCTTTTTTCAGAGAGCAACATCCAGGAATAAGTTGGAAAAATCCAAGGCTGTCCCAAGAATTTCCCAGCACATTTTAACGTTGTTTGGGATAACCTGAAAAATCCCAAAGCAAGGGAAAAGTAATAGGTTCCAGTAATCAACCTTTGTAAGAGCTCTGCTATTAGCCGTAAGTCTATAGTGAACTTGGTCAGGCCACTTGAAAACCATCCTATTGAAAAGTATGCAACACTTCCAAAATATTTGCTTAAGTAGATCTAAGTATGACATTTTCAAGCTTCTGTTGATATTTTTACCATTTTGCTTTTTTCTCCTCTCCTGTTCTTTGAGCACTATCATCAATCATTCTTCCTTTTTTGCATTTTATATTATTCCCTAAATTTCATTTCTACCACAGCGAATGAGAAAAATTCCCATGTCAACAACAGGAACAAGTTTTTGCAGTTTTTACGCCGCTCATTCCTCTTAACTAAGGGAACTCCCACACAGCTTGATACAAACTTATAAGCCACTGTCATAACTAGGATGCTCTTCAAAGTCAAAGTCAGATTTCTTATGGGACAGAAAATCTTTCTTTCAATATATTAGTTAATTTAGCTGTATATTTTAAATGTTTCTTCTATAAATATCCTTTTTCTTTTCTTTTCTTAGCTTACTTTTTCCATGCTTGAGGCTAACATGATTACATTACAGTAAAGAAGAAAACCTTTGTGTCTTAAATACGGCCTCTTTGTTGCCTAAATTTAAAATATGTGAAAAGTTTATAGACCTTGTCAGATTCAGGGTGTGGTACATTACACTTTACCTCATGAAAACGCAGCCTACATCTGTGGGTAAGTTGCCTTTTCATGGAAATACTATTTCAGAGAGCATTTCCATAAAAATTCACCTTGGCACAGCTCTGTTTCTCTTGTCATTTGCCCAGCTGTGTTCCTTCTTTGATTGATTTTCATTTTGGATAAGGCACAACAGTCATTTTAATGGGGGGAGCAGGGGAAACTTTCCATTTTTACATAAGAGCAAACATCACTGTCAATTTAATGCCACTGCATGAAACATCAATTGTATTTACAGTCGGGGATAGTCTGAGAGAACACTTCAACCTCCATCTGCCCTTACTAAACAAAACAAGAATACAGCGCACTGAGTCCTCAGTGCAACTTGTAGAAGAGGAAACACCAGGTCTCTTCAAGGGTTTCTCTCAGCTCTGACTGAAGTCAATGTGAGTCCTCCAACCAATATGAACATGAGATAGGGTACAGCTTCATTTTCCTGGTGGGGAAAGGGGTGTAGGAGAAGGAGAAGAGGCCAGACTCGGAGAAGAGAGATCTGCTGCCCCAGATGGACAAATTAAATGAGATTGTACTGTAGTTGCTGCCACTCTTCCCGAGCCACAAAGTCCCAGCAACGGCCACAGGAACCAGGCACGTTCCAGATCCAGAATCATTTGTTTCCTCTAAGGGAACACTAAAAATTGTGCCATCCACTCTTGCAATAAGTGATATCTGGGCCAGGATAGAAAGGATGCTGCGCTGTTCTCATTTGCCTCACTGTCCCATACTGTCGCCTGAGGAAGGTGAGTTAGACCTACTAGCCCAGGGGAGCTTACCCGAAGCATGCTGTAAGGCACAGGTTGCACCTGCACTTCTCCATACGGGAGCCCTATTTGGGTCAAGGGGCCAAGGGCAAGGAAAGAAAAGGACCAGGTCTTCCAGCATGGCACTGGGGGTCCACATTCCACTGCAGTTACCCAGCCGTGTATCACTGCACTCTGATTTTGACCATGCTTCCTAAACACAAATACTAAATTACTACTTTAAATGATGGGTTTCATGTTTTTCTGAAGCATTTGCTTCAGCACTGAGGCTGAAAATGGACAGTCTGTGGTCTCTTTTATGAAGTTGTTTTTATCCTTTAGGAACCAAAGTGGTAAACCACTAATGGCATAAGCATTTTTCTCATTATCAGTTACAAGGTTAATGATTCTTATTTAAGCAAGTAGTATTTTAAATCCATTCAGGCTTAACATTTCAGTTATTGGACCTCAGACAGGTTATTGTTTCTTTTTACAAGAAAATCCTTAAAAAAAAAAAATTAAAGATGCGCTTTCAAGACCATGTGGTAATTTATACCAAGAAACTCTTTTAGAAACATGTTGCAACAAAGTCTTAGAGCTGGACGATTTTCAAAATCCCTTACTTAAAAGTTAAGTGCACTACAGTTCTCAGGTCAACTCACAATAATCAACTGATCAATTAAAACTGAGCTAGCAGGTGACACAAAGGCAGACTTTAACCCCACTGCTTGCACTGCTTTGTGGTCTTTGGGAATTAACTTTCCTAAAAAGTTACACTCTCAAAAAGTATTAGTTTCAAACACGTCTCCATTACCAGGAGCCCAGTGCCACCCAGGCATAGACTAGAATAGAGCATAGAGATTATTTTTGCACAAGAATCTTAAGGGAGAAACCATGTCCCTTTTGCTCAAGTCCCCTCCCAATACTAGCACTGAGAAAAATGTCATAGCCACTAATGTCACTGGAAGACAAATGTCCAGGTTCTTAATGGGAATGGGAAAGTAGAGAACATGAAAAAGGGAGAGAGCACAGCATAAATACTCTAGCATAAGAAAATCAAAGTACATTCATAAAACAACAGTTCAACATTTTTAAAAGTATCAAGCACATATTATATAGTAGTTGCCAAAGGGTTGCTGTCATCTCCAGGAAAAGCAAGCATGCCACAGATATTTCCTGTGCACACTGATCCTACGGGAACAGTAAAAGTTGGTTATTGCACAGACCTACTCTGAATGTTCTCACTTTCATAATGCACAAGTGTTTTCTCACTGCATCCATTTTTGTTCAAAGCTATTGGTGGGCAGCATACCTATCTTAGCTTTTGTTTAAGTTCTTATGTTCTTCCAAGATAATTGGCCCTATGGGACCTTAATGTAAATGGACTGTATCTTTGTAGGGAACTTGCAGAGGTATTTCTAATGTTTAATGGTCTCCTGAACTACTATTTTTCTCCCACTGTGAAGGAAATGGCCTTGCCGCCGTCCATTTCCCTGTAGCAGTCATTACTGCTAGCAACACGACTGTACAAGCAACGTCCCTTAGTCCATCCTTTGCTTCAAAAACACTAAAAAAATCAGTTGTGGAGTTCTCCTCTTTAACAGAGAAGATCCCGCTCCACCTCAATTTGATCAAGCAGAGGTCACCCTAACGTGCAGGTATTCAAGATCCATCCATGCAGAGAGGCTAAGGCAATTCTCATTCAGCCCCGTTTGTTGACTCAGGGCTTCCTGCCAACACGGGCACGTACCTGCCAATGGTGCAGGAGCATGAATCTGTCTATGTGGGGTTATTTCTACCTCTCTTTTGCAATTATTTCTCAGAGCACTTTCTAATGTCTTCCAGACCACCAGCAGCCCACAGACCATATGTTGAGTAACACTGCTGTAGAAAGCTGGTTAATGAGTTCTTCTCTCAGCCTGCAACAAGGCTCCCCCCTTAAGAGCTGGTAGACATCTCACCGCTTGCCAGCAGGCATAGTCGAGAACTGGCTCTCAACTGCTGTCAATACCTAATTTAAAATGCTTGTAATTATAAGAGTATAACAATAACATTTTGTTTACCTAAAAGCCAAGTTCATTCATTCCATCTGCCCCGACAAACCTGAGCTAAGCACAAAAAAAAAAAAAAAAAAAAAAAAAAAAAAAAAAAAAAAATATGTGGGTGTGGTACCAAAAGGTTTAGCTAGCCCTTCAGTCTATGGAAGTTAAGAAACATCCACCTTTGGGTTTTGAATCCAAGTGTTAACTCTGGCATCATCAGCTGAGACCCTCCACAGCACTCTTTACTTGAAACCTCTAGGCACATCCTCTACATCTAGATGTAAACTCTGGTCAGTCTGTGACAGAACAAAAATTGAGGAGCTTTATAGCATGCTGTATTTTGCTGTAATGCTTCTTTCTTTTGTAGAGTTCATCTTTTTAGAGTGCTTCAGTGCTGATAACAGCAGTCTTAGTGGCATTCTGAATACTGAAATTTCTACTCAGCAGATAGCAACTACAATTTGAAGTTTTCCCATGTTGCTCTCAGCTCCACACCAGACCACACCAGAAATCTATCTTCATGTCCTTTTATTCTTCTGCATTTACACTGTTGGACTACTTGTAGTGCTTTTTTCTCCTTTTTTCTTGCCTGTTGCAATCACCTGTGCCCTCCTCCCATCCCACCCTCCCCCCAAAAAAGAGCTAATATAAAAAACATGATGTGATTTGGCTGTAAATGTCATCATATCCAAAACACCTTTCAGATTTAAAACAGAAAAAAAATATGTTTTCCTTGCAGTAGGAAGCTATGGGGTATGTGAGGAATTAAATTAGGAGACCTTGACAGCAGATCTGCACTGAATTCTTGCTGCCAAATGACTGGAAGGAGGCCAGGGGTTTATCAGGAGGTAGTCCTACGGGTATGTGGCCCATGTCTCTTCATCTGTGGAAGATGACAGAGATAGTGGAAATTCTGTGAGTTTGTACAAGGCAGAATTTATCAAGAGGAGAAGCAATGCCTGTTACCTGCGCTAAAACGGTAGCGCCTTTAAATTCTGTGGTCCTTGAGGGGAATTAGGACTTCAGGAACTCACCACAGTGAAACCACTTCCACTGCTTTCCATGCCCAGTGAAAATATTAAGAAAGAAACACTGAAGTTGAACAGTTCTGCCCCCCCCCCCAGAAACCAAGTGGGAAGCTTCTGTCAGTTCAGCAACTTGGAGATTTCATCCACAGACCACAAATTCTGAGTTTCCAAACGCTTTCCCTGGGTTATTCTGGAATAGAGGAAGAAGAGGAATTTATGGGTTGTTGGGATATTTTTCCATACAAACCAATTGAAAATGTAAATAGAGAACAAACTGCTAAATGTGTTTGCTTTTTATTCTTTCCTTTTAGGAGAGCAACTGCTCCAAAGGAGAACAACGGGACTGACAAATGCCCTTAAGTGTATGTGGTAGAGGACATCACTGGTTTTGGGTTTCTGTGGACTAGCTTCCTACCAAACCACTAAAAGTGAGACAAGGGTTCAAAAATTCAGTATCACCTACTTAGCTGTGAGTGACTTTTTGTGAAATCACTTGCCTCCCTAATCCTTTCGCTGCTTACATAGCAAATAGCGAAATGTAGATGAGAGTCTGCAGGCACTGAGGTCTTCCTGGGGCAGCTGGCACTGAAGAGTGGAGCTTGATTAGCTTGATCAGGAGTTGGACGGGGCGCTCAAAGTGCCAATGCAGGGAATATTTTCATCTCACGTGAATATCAACATTACTACTTTGGGATTCTGCTTTCCTGAGATGATTTGTTTCCTCACAGATCCATAAACACTTATGGCTTACGTCAATGTGGTTTCAGGCTCATTTTTAGCTTAGACCACTCACTTTGCAGAGCCTAAGAGGAACCCAGAGTCAACGGTCACTGCACTTCAGACTAGTTTACTAATCAAAGCTGTACTTCTGCAGGGAAATGAGGATGCTTGGAATCTGTGCAGAAAGCTAGCCAAAATTCACCCAACCGTTAACAGACAGGAAGTAGGAATCATACTTTTTCCACTACAAATGTTTAAACTATCCAAACCCAAATCTCCTCCCCACAAAATTCAAATATCTTCTTTCTCTTTTTCCGGGTGTTGAACATATGTTACATACGCATTACAAAACTTGCACACAGTTTGTCCAGGTCTGAAGCAGAGACTGAAGTATAGCAGATATCCTTGCTCTCACTCACATTTCTGCTTTCTAAGAGAAGTGGCAGAGAAAGTATTCTATTTTTTAGGAGTTTAAAGGGCATGACCAGAAAAGTGACTATGTAAAAATGGTGCTTTTTTTGCCCAACAGATCTGTTCTCCATGAATATTCTGAGTCATGCCTGCTTACTTTAGTGACCAAAATAGATTTTTACTACTTTTCACTCTTCAGTCCTGTAGAGACAACACAGCAATGAGGGAGTTATGTAAATTGTAGTCTGAACTGAAATCTATAGAAGCTTGTTAACTAAATTATGAGTGAAAACTCAAGGACTTGAGAGTGGCTAAGGGGACAGCCCAGCTGCCCATCACTTTCCCTGACACATGACACGCGGTGGTGATAAATGAAAGGGAAAGTGCCTTGCTCTGACTCCTATACCCTATAGCAAATCTTACCCTCCTGTCTGTATTACTGCTCCTCATTGAGTTTGCCCTTTGGTTACAACTATCTTTCCAGCAAAGCATCATGGAAATTGCTAAGAAATAAAGAACACTTTCTCCCCTCCTCACCTATGCTGCTGTGCATAGGGCCAGGCACAAACTATAAGGCAAGCTTTGCATAAGCGGGCCTTGATAGATCTTAGCAATGTGTTCAACCTAGCCATGAACACCCCAGCTGTATCCCTCATACAGCACGTAAAACTATTTTAAGGTGCATAAGATACTACACTATTAAAAAAAAAAATGAAATGGATAGTTCCACTTTACCCACGAGCAGAAAGGAATGTCATTAAACATATTTCTAAAACTGAAGAAAATGGAGGCTGATATTTTTGTTTTCCAATTTCCCTAACAAAGTTAGAAGAGATAATAGAGAAAATGAAGAATGTCTTTTCTTCTTCTATTTCTGGTGATAAAAATGGATTGTAAAATGTTTGACATTACAAATGAAACTATTACGTACCAAGTCATCTTCAAAATGAAAATAATAAGTGAGCAGTAAGATTCATTCACTGTCAGTCTGCAAAACATTCATCTGGGCTCTTTGCAGGATTTTTATTTGTTTTTCATTCAGGTGCTGTAAGATCATCTGCTGGGGCCTGGGTCAGGCCCTACATTCAAAATTCAGTGCTCTTAATCCCAGCCACCTGCAAATCAAGCTCCCTTAAGGTTCCATAACCAGGCTTCCTATCTAGGCTGATGGAGAAAGGTCATGTTTTCAGTGACTTACCCCAAAATAACATAACTGGCTCAGATGGGAAAACAAACCTGTCCTCTAGCTAAGGAGGGAACCTACATGACTACTGCCAACTAGATGCTTAAATTTCAGATGCACGTGGTTAGGTGAGGTGATTCCTATCATCATAAAACAATTGTTTAGTCTTCTCTCAGTAGAACTCCCTCATCTGCACTAAAGGTAAAAAAAATATCAAGAGTTTAGCTTCAAAATCATGATGAATTGCTTCGCTGAAATGAAATCTTCATGGTGCCTACTGAGAGGCGCACGTTGTGGTTTCAGGATGTTGACATACATATTGGCGACAGATGATTTGGCTTTTCCTGATTGCAAGAGATACAGAGCCTGCTGCAGACTGTTTGCTATAAATACATAAAAATACCAGAGAACTTGTACACGTAGCAAAGAAATGAAGAGTACTGTTCCAAATTCCCTGCCTCACATTCTGCTTCACATAGTGGGCAAATCTAATGAAACTGGAGAGCAGGTAGAAGGTGCCTATCAATCAGGACCAAACTATATCTTTGATTTTAAATCTCTAACTTATTCTTTTTCAAATCTGCTTTTAATGCTAAAGGTGCAAACTTGTGGTAAAAAAATGTAAAAGCCTTTGAAAGATCAACTACAACCAGGGCAGCCACTGCTAACTGTGGTTCTTGGAGAAATCAGGGAGAGCATTCATCATCACTATTTTGCGTGGGTCGTGTAAATCAGCTGCTTTTTTAAGCAGATTTTGCAATCTAGTCCCAACATATGTTGTAATGTAATATATAATGTTATTTTTATAGTTATATTTATAAATCCTCTGTGTATAATTTCTGAACTCTATAGAGAACAGTCCATTTTCTAAACAGAATTTTGAAACATCGGGTTTAGGTTTATCGCAGAGTTTATTCAGAATTGACAAAGCCGCCTTAGAAAACTGAATTTTGCTTAGAAGGCTTTCCTTCTGCATAACTACTAAACTTTCTTCTTCATAAAGTCCTTTATAGTTTCCTAAATTGCATTAAAAAACTTTGATAGAAATGCCACTTACCTACAATTTTTTTGGGGGGGTTGCTATATTTCATATTTATTCTCATTAAGGATGCAGCAATCTACTAAAAGGATACATCATACAGCAGGACTCACTGATATGATTTTATATGTACACTTAATTACACCAGAATGAATCACACAGTAATGGCATACAGTATCATTACTAAACATTAAAATACCCATGAAAATGTGTCCTTCCATCAATTCACGTAAAATACATACACCCATATTTAAAAATCTAAAAATAAAGCAATGAACTCAGGGTAAAGTCAGAAGGCATTCTAGAAAGCATAGACTGCTAAGCCCACATGACTTCTTATAAATTAGAAGTCAATCAGATTTTGTAATAGACTCTTCTTTCAGCGTTTTACAAAGCAGCAAGCACTACTTCTAACCCGACGATTACAGATGAGCTGTAGCAGCCCATGGACGGAGACAGCCAAAGGAGCAGTGTGCTGTGCGGAGGGCTCACCGCTAGGAAAGGGAGTCTCGCTCCTGACCCGCTTGCCCCTGCACAGCCCGGTCAGGTCTGCTCTGCCCAACAGAACCAGTCTGTTCTGATTAGAGATGAAGTTGTGGGTTACAGGCATAGTCCCCACCTTTCCAATTCCTTCTTGCTATGACATCTGTTACGACACCAAGAATTGCTCTCAAGCAGTGGTCAACTATTAGATGAGGGCAAAATCTATCAGCGTTCTTCCTGTTCCTGCCTTTTTTTGTGAGGTAAGGAGAAAAGAAAATAAGGCTGTTTCATTACAGACCTCCCGGAAAAACATGAAAACTTGGGTGTCTAAACTGAGCTGATTGATTGAAACCACATTTAAGTTCATATTTGCAGCCTCGTGCAGTGCTGTAAGTCTGCTGGTGCTCATCACTTCCTACATGTCAACCTTTTCCTTAAGTCAATGTCTAATTAAGCACGTATAATCCAATGTTCCAGGGGCCCTGACGAAACCTGGAGATCTGACACACACCTGAAATCAATATTCATTTCGCAGGAGTAGCGTTTAGAAAAAAAGGCAACCGCTTCAAATATTCTAGCAATATTGCACAGTGTCAAAGCACAGGGGCAATCTATGGATTTCTGTCTGTTACAAGGCAAAGAGAAGCACAGCATCATTTGGTGGACCACTAGAACACTGAAAGTCATATTATTACTGATACACTTTAATAAACACCTGGGTGTCCTAGCACTCAGCGTACATATTAAATGAAAACAGAGGATCTAAGTGCAAAAAGAGAAGTCCTGGAGTAGCTTTTCTGTCACTCGTGCACAAAGGTAGGACACAAGTGGTCACGGCGAGTCCAGCTGAACGGTTTGTGAGGCTACAGGGTGAGGGTCTAAGTTTTAAACCATTCTCTATGAGAGCATATCACATCCCCAGATAAAATAAAAACATATGTTTATTGTTTTATCCTTGGGAAGACAATTAATATTTATATGATGCATTATCAAACAAAAATAACTAGCTATTTTGTTCTTGGAATAAAGTTTTCTTATTGGAATGAAGTTGTGCCAAGGAGGGATTTCGTCTGATGCAAGCAGCATGCAAGAACAATCCACTTCCCATAATAGTTTTCTAAATTAAAAAGCGGTATTTCAGAGGTAAGCCCAGGAAAATGAACATTACGGTGCAGTCTCATACTCCACGCAAGTAAAAGTGTGCCTGAAGTTAACAGGAGATAAGCGCGCGATAGAAAGATGGGGATCAGACTTTTTGAAAATCAGTTCATGTTTACTTTAGATCAAATATCATTTTAGATTTTAAAGAACATAAAAACTGTCTGACTGTATACCCTTTAGTTTTGATATATACACCAATTAACAAAGACACGCAATATATCTACAGCAGAATAAACTCTTCAGCTTTCATTGTTAAATTACCGTTTCTTGTATTTAATCAAGCCCTCCAGATTATACACATACCACTAAATATAAATAGAAGAGGTTAAAATGCAGTTTAAATATAACAGATATGTCCGCAACTCCATATTTAGATATACCCTTTAATTTTTTTCTATTGCCTACTTTTTACTTACATTTAAATTTAGCAAAGTAATTTTAGACTGCCAGTTTTCTACCTACACTACTGTAACTAAGCTACTAAGGAAATATATTAGATTTCATCCACTTATTTAACTATCTTCCAAAATGCCAAAATAATACAAATTCATGTAGTTCAGGCAAAAGACAAAACAATGCTTGCCTTAACTGGAAAATTTGCCTGAGTAAAAAGTGCCTGACTAGAACCACATTGGGAAATTAAAAAAAATATTCTAGCGGCTGCGAAAGTAGCTGGTTGTGGGTATAACGAAAAACAAGAGTGTGGTGTTACTGCACAAAAGGTAATTCTTTCAACCCAAGATAAACATCATTATAACAGAGGCCGAAAATATCTTACCAATGTGATTTTTTTTTTTTTAAAGGTATTTTAAATCAACCATATGGCAGAGCTGACATGCAAAGTACAAGCGAATCCCTGGCCTACCTTCACAGCTCTGCAGCAGAAAAGCAGCGCTTCAGCGCTAGGTGCTCAAGGCTGAGTCTGCACCAGCGATCTCACTGATACGGATCAGACCCAAAAGGCCCCTTCTGACCATACCCCTTGTCAGCAACTTCCACCTATAGTTTAGGGCACAGGGCTCCACAGAGCTACTTGAGTGATTAAAAGATGAATGGTTTGACTTTACAGCTGCCTTCTCAAAAAAAAAGAAAAAAAATCTATATCTCCCTCTATATATACTTAAAAGAAAATGACAAGCTTCCCAATAATATGGACAAAATACAACAGATACTTCAGGGGAAAGAGATCATTTCAGCTCCAACATTTTAAAAGATTTTGTTGTTACTTTCTAATAACTCCTCTAGCATTTAGTACCAAAGAGACGTGGAAAGGAAGGAAATGAGTGTAGCATGTCCCATTTCAGAGCTACCAGATGCCATCAGCACTGCAAAAGCTCTTCATATTTTTTGATCATCAGTGGAGTACGTAGAACTATGAGAAGAAACATCTGTAAATGCGGACATCAATAAAGTGACCAAAATGAATCCCTCTGCAAAAAGAGGTCCATAGCAATGATCCCCACATTTTGATAGGGAGGATTTGATATCACATTTTGATAGCGGAACACTGGTGCCTTGAGGAAATCAGAATGGGACAGGATTTGCCTCATCAATAGTCAGGTATTTTGCTGGAAAATACAAAATCTCAGGATTTTGTATTTGATTACACAACTCGATGTATTCACACACACACAAACTTCCCACAGAAGAGCAGGTAGCAAAGACACATCTGCACTGTAAAGGTAAAAGTATCAATTTTTGGATGGACCCTTTGGGCTCTAGTAACTAAATCAAGAGATTTCAGATAGAAAAAGTCCAGCCTATCAACATGCAAATGATCACACTTGCAATAAGAGATGCTACTCCAAAGTTTGTACCCATTTCTGTTTCAAACTTAAGCTTTCCTCGCTGAAACTCAGTGGAACCGTACACTCAGGTAGCTTCAACAAACCGACAAAGAAGTCAGATGCTAGAGACCGAAGTCACAGAGTTAGTACCACTATATAAACTATAGAGAGAAAGAGATGCCTGATATATAGCTAGTAGAGTATAGGAGCCAGAAGCTATATAAATTATAATCCAAACGGAATAACACCTTAGGAGCAAAAAGTCCAACTAATCACATTTAGAACTTATACTGACAGATCATTTACAAAATTCATGTTACATGTAACTCTATCCAGTACTATATGATTTGTTTAACCTTTGGGATTAAATCCTGGAAGGTGGGGACAGATGCTATTCAAAGACCTGAACTCAAGACGTGCTTTTGGAAGTAGTGGTATTTTTTTCTTGCAAAGTCTCTCAGAGTTGCAAAGGAAGTTAGCCAAATGTGCATACATCTGTTTTTTTAAAATGTTCTTTACAAAATAGATAAGATAATCAGCATAAAAATATATTTGTCCCACATGTAGCATGACATAATAGGTATTTTGCCTTTATTTGTTTTCCTTTCATTTGGAACTTGTCAAACAAACATTCGATTTAAGGACCCATCTCTTCCTTGATTTTCTTGCACTGGGTTAGGTGTGTTTGAAATCACGTACCTGATACATACAGCCTGATGAAAGTTTACATTTCACATCCCCGTGAGAAGCTGTCTTTGTCTACCTCGCTTGTTTCAGTGAAACCAGGGAAGCGGACAAAGGGTTAAACCAAAGGAATGTGACATTTCTCCATGTGCAGTTCATAGACCTATCCTGGTTTTCCTAATGGACTCAAAATTACATGGGCAGCGTGCAATTTCCAAACTATTACTTTGGCGCTGAAGCACAGCACTCATTCAGAGAACAACACTTAGAATGCAAGCACAATTTATGTATGTGTGTGTATATACAAATATATATATATATATAAAAGGAACAAGTTTACTTGCGCTGCGGGTTCTCCGTGAAGGCAGCAATGAGCAATGAATGGAAGTTTACGGTGGCCACAACTTGCAACTCCAGCTCTGGCGAATACGATTACGCACCCGCCGAACCGCTCGCCACAGCAGGTCTCGGTGCGCGCAGGGTACCTCAGGGCTCGCTCTGCGGAGCACCGCGGCCCGCCCCGACTGCCCCCACAGCTCAGGTACCCGCAGGTTTCACCACGCGCAGCAGCGAGGGCGACAGCGGCATCAGTTAACGAAGGAGGAACTGCCCGTAGGGTCACAAAGGCACCGGCGCTGCCGCTAGGAACAGGCGCAGAAATAAAAGCGCGGCTGAAACCCAGCGGCTGCGGCGCGGGCAGCCCGCAGGGGAGCCGGGGGGACGCGCGCATCGCTCCGCGCATCCACTCGGGACGGCGACCCCCGCGCAGCCCCCGCGCCACCCAATCGCG
>JAWLRI010000285.1:4241947-4310433 GCA_034781795.1 Crypturellus tataupa
GAGAAGAAAATAAGAAGGCATTTTAGTGCCTTAGAGCACTGCCTCCTTTTTTATTAAAAAGTGTCACGTGTGGGGGAAATAAAAAATAAAATAAAAAAAAAACACATTAATTTCATTCACTGTCTCCTCAAAGAGAGTTTTCAAAATACACATTTGGAACTGACAATAGAAAAGACCAAATTTTTACATTTGGAATAATAATCATCCTTGTTATTATCAACAAAACAGGATATAAAAATGATTTTTTTTTCTTTTGATATGAGAAGAGATGAGTGGAATGGATCTTTTTTTTATACTAAGTAACATTCTTGACTTGCAAAATGAAATTCTAGCAACTGCTTTTCTCACTAAAAACAAATGGATTAACATTTTACCTATGAAAATAGCATTTTGGATGAACTAATCAGGCAATAAAAGGGGGACATGTCTGTAAATACAAAACCTCTCACGGGTTTGGATGACATTCATTAGCAAAAGTTTTTTGCAGAAAAATGACATTTTCATTAAGAGAGACAGTTATATAGATGCACCCTATCACCAAGATACTATCAGACATCTATTTTTAACATGCCAGAAAAGATGACTTTTACAGCATTCATAGATTTTTTAAGTCATAAATTGGATACTGACAGTACCCTGGCAGCCTCTGAGAAGACCAAAGACTGGAAGTCTCTTGTATGGGAGAATGACTTCTAATAAGGAAAGCAAAAAGCACTTCTCATTAAAAGTAGTAAGGCAGCAAAAGAAAGCACTTCATTAGGAGAGAAACCTGAACTTCCTTGATAAAATATATAGTTAAATAAGAGAGTCAGACCAACTATTGGCCGTCAGGATATTCAACACCAATAAAATAATCAGATCTGCTCCATCAATTTAAAGCAATTCACATGATTTTCCAAGCAATCACCTAAAAGGAAAACAAAATCATTGTTTGCTTCCTTGTGTTATCGTTAGAGAAAATTTTACTGTTTGAGCTGAGAGGCTTTTATGAGACCACAAACTAATGATGAAAGAAATTCAGAAATATCTTATTTGGATCTTGGGAAAACTGTGATGCTTGCTTGAGTCCCTCCTGAGCATCCTGCCTCTCCAAATTAAGATGACATTTTCAGCTCTTCCCCTGCTCTTTTGGCAGGTAACTCCCAACCTGGATAAAAATGAATATCAGCACAAGGCGAGCTAGAATAATAACCAAATACATTCTCCTGTGCAACTTGCAACACACAGAACTGAGATTCCAAGTCATTCTCAGCTGGGGAGGGGAGGCAGAATTTGTATCCTATTTTATCCAAAGCATTTCCTGAAAATGGACATTTCTCTGCATCACTTCTCAGAGTCAAGGAATAATAACTCATCCAATGAATCAGTGCAGAAATGCTGAGCACTGCACCTTTGCAAGAACTGTGAACTTCTTCAGTCTTGTGGTAAAAGTTAAAAGAAAGCTAAAAGTTGAAGCATTTTCAAAGGCTATAAAGACTAAGTTAGGGTAAGTGATAAAATGTCATGATTTCTAAAGTATATATTTATTTACCAGTGAAGAATTTAGTCAGCATTTAGAAATGCTGCATTATGCTGCATGCTAGTCAGCATTTAGAAATGACTCAGGTCAGAATATATGTTAAAATATAAAAGGCTGTAGATAAATACTGCATGGCAACAAGCTTAATAAAAAATAAAATGTTTAAACTGTTCAACAGAGAGCAATTAATGTGCTTAAATGCTATAAAGTAACTTGCTTATTATTTATAATGTCCTTACATTTTTGCATTTCCTTTGACCAGATGGCATACTGTGATCTCAGAGGAGGTCATGACTTAATACAAATGTAAAAAAAGATTCACTATCAAGAGAAGTGAAATGTTTGCACAATTAAGATTCCTGAACTATTTTACTTGTTTCTCTTCCCTATATTACTCTGCTCCTCTATTTCCTACATTTGTGATGGACCCAGCAAAAACCTTAATTTTGTCTTCAGGTGTATGGAACTGTTCGGATGTGGAAATACATGTGCTTATACAGCTGTCTGTATGGTTCTGCCTGGCAGACTTGCATACAACACCACATGCCTCTAAGAACCATAATTCTAACACACAGATTTAGTTCTTCCTCTATGGCTACCTCTGTGTAGCTACTTGCCACGCGCAGTAACTTTATTTTACCATGCCCCTTTTCCGTTTTGATAATTCAACACAAGTTTCCCAGGTATTTCTTCACTGGCTGTATCATAAAAGAAGAGTAATATCTAAAATTAAGAGTAGAGACAGAAAAAAAGCCACCTCTTGAATCTGAGGCTACAAATAGCTCAACAGTGTAAGAATATGAGATACTTGATTTTCCCCTAGCCACGCACACATGCATGTGCACATGCATGAACACATGCACATATACACACATTTCTTTTCACATTTATTTTGTGACAGCAGTGGATAAACCTTGCATTTGCCCCAGAAAATGCATGTATTTATATTACAGGCAGGTCAATGTCCGCTCTGCATAAATGCTGGGCACTGATCCAGGTGCTGAGCTCCTAAGCAAAGGTTCCCTCAAGGGAGACTCACTCCAAATCACCTCCTGGTGAATCGCAGCACAGGGAGAGACCTGCTCCTACTTTACAGCACTTTTAAAGCTACATGTCTAAAACAGATGATGGGAACAAGGCCGTTTGCTTTTCAGGTCAGAGCTGCAGCACTCATTGATGTAGATGACTCATGCCACAGCAGAAGCTTTTCAAGCAGCACCTTGGCTGCGATCTCCATTACTGGCTGGTGGTACAGGCCTCGTGTGTCTCACCACCACAGCTCGCAGTCTGCTTCAGCACAGGCAATTTATGTTCCATACTTCTTCCACACATTATCTTCTGAAATAATAAAAAATGAACAGCATTTAATTTAGGGTGGCCATTTGGACTGGATTATGCTTGGGTTACCTATTAAGTGAATTCTATTTGCTCTGTCACAGATAAAAAACTGACATTCTGGAGCCATGTTAATTGTTTTTTGACTTACAATCTAAGGGAACCTCGGATCATCCCACAGAGAGACGTGCTTTCCTGGATTTTATATCTGAATCCTTGAGCTGGAGAACACTGAAAGATGCTTGTAGGTCAGGGGATTACCAGGCTCACATGCACTATTTATTGCAAAAGCAAAGCATTGAAAAATATATCTTGCTTCTGAAATATTCTTCTGACATGGGGGTTTTAGAGCAAAACATGAGAGTAAGTTCTTCAGACCAAAAATTGATTTATTTGGTCAAAGTACACACATAGCAAAGGTGTGCGAGACGTAACGATCTGTCATTATGTGGCTCGTGAAGGATGACAGTTTCCCAGGGCAACTACTGTTTTACATGGGGGCTGAAGTAAACCTTTGCCGCTCCCCTTACATGCATATCTTTGGCGACACTCAGGAGCAGAATGAAGACCTGCCACACTCTTGAAAATATTAGGAAGAATGTTCAGGAATACAGAGGAGATGAAAATGAGACTGCAACACAAAACAACTGTAAGAAACTCTATGGTCTCTGCTATCATCCATCAGAATAGATTCTCGTAATTGGTCCCATCTGGCCTTAAGATTTATGGAACTGATACAGTCTAGGACAGACACTCTGTATAAAACCTGTTACCGGCGTAAAGTTTGCACTGGCTCACCTGTGTGTCAAAGTTATGATCTGATTTACAGCTCAAAAAATCTCTGTTTTAGTGAAATGAGTCCCTAGAGCATTAACTGTAAACAACCTCACGTAGCAAGCCATACCAGAACCATGTTAAAATTTAAAGGAAAAATTGAGAAAAGATCACTAACAGGGAGTCAGACATTTAGGTTCACAGTTACATGTGTTGCTGATGCCGTATGGACACAAGGTGCAGGTCTCTGCTAGAACACCTAGCTCCACATTTCATTCCGTATTGACGTGCAGACAGACGTCTTGTGGGAATAAAGGCATTTACGTTCAGTGCCTATTGGCCCAAACTTTATCCTTAAGGAAGGGCTGTTCAGGGCTGAACTTCATTTTTCTCTTTCCCTCAACTGGGTGATGTGACTTAGCCACTTCTGCGGAGCTCTTTGAAACAGAAGGATGAAAACCACTTCCTGTGATCTTTTTAGATACCAGACATCAGAGAAGAAAGCCCACACATACATTTCGTTTGACTTAAAATGTAATTAAAACTGTTTAATAGTCATCAGCTTATTAAGCAGTCAATTGTCACCATGTGCAATTTCACAGGGAACTCCATTTTGAACAGGTAGCTTTTCTGTTTAGCTTTCCTTTGCATGTATAGAAAGTATTTGCAAGAACATGCACAATTATTCCAACCATTTTAAGCATTTCACATTTTACCATAATGCAAAAGTGGGCCAATGTATTGAAAAGTTTGCTAAAGTAGGTGGATTTTTTTTTTTTTAATGGAAAGAACAGTTGGTTCTACAGAAGCATGGGAATTTTTAGTAAGCACTGCACGCTTCCCTTCAGAAACGGGTGAAAAAGATCCTGTTTTTCCAACCAATCTGCCATTTACACAGAAGGCAGGCAGAAGGGCATGTTTTCAGTAGGATTTTTCTATAGGACAGTTGCCATTTTCTTGATAGCATGAAGAAAAGGGGAGCTGCTACAAGCATACAGGTGAGAAGATTTCTTTTTAAGAAAAGATGTGGAAAAAAAAAAGTGTGGGGAAATTTGCACAACTCTTTCTGGACTGAAATCAGAGCCCACACTAGATAAAATTCCCTGAAATTATCTGTGAATCCAGTGTGCTTTTTTTTTTTTTTTTTTTGCTAAAACGAAGTGGTCTGTTGAGGAGGCAATGAATAGATTAGGACAGTATACTTAAACTCCAAAGTCTCCTTAGAGAGTTCTTTCTGGTATAAATCTGCTCTCCTTTAGTGTGGATTATAAACAATCTACATGATGTGCACCTGGTTCTGGCAGGGTCTCTATTATTTCACTCCCAAAAGCAGCTTTATAAAGAGAACACACTGCATTTCAACAGCAATATAAATAACGGTGCCGTTCGGGATCCCTTGCGCCGCTTTCATTTTTCTTCCTTTCCTTTTCATCTGAACTGAACCACACCTCTCTAAAAATACTCACTTTCCTAATGAAAACCATATTTTTCAGTTTTTTTTTTTTTCTTCTTTTCCTTGCTTTCTTTCTCCCCCCCTCCCTTGCGCGCCGGCCCTGCTGCAGCGCCTGCACAAGCTTTCATGTTGCTTTCAGACGACACGTGTCTCATGAAAGTCTGGGACCCAGCTCGTGTCTGGGCCTTGGAGAGCTGTCCCACATCTTTATGAGAAAGAGGGACAAAACCTTCTGTTTTTGGCATTTTGTGCTGGAGTCTGTTTTAAGCTAGGAGGGAAAAAAAAATAGCAACGTAGAGTCTAGACAGAAGAGATTGGGTTGAAATCTGGAAGCTATTCAGTGAGGCTACGGCACATGGCAGCTTGACTGCATCAAGAGATCACATTACGCTGCCTAATTACACATGAAAAATGTACACATCACTTTTCTTAA
Organism: Crypturellus tataupa; assembly: GCA_034781795.1. NCBI lineage: Eukaryota > Metazoa > Chordata > Aves > Tinamiformes > Tinamidae > Crypturellus > Crypturellus tataupa. Next base: position 4,247,462 of record JAWLRI010000285.1, read on the forward strand.
ATGCCTGGAAAAATAGATGTTCAGATGGCAATTGTGAACTGCAGTAACAGAGCCAGTTGTGCATAGTTGGAACATTTCACGAATGGCATTTCAAAAGCCTGCGTTTTTGGGTTCTTTTTTTATAATGTGTTTTTTTTTTTTATGATCATAAAATAAATTCTAAAAAAGGTCTTCTAAATTTAGCAGATGGATGCACTGTGGAGGAACATGAAAGGTGAAAATCCAACATGTAAGTAGGAAGAATCAGGGCCTAATCCTGATCCCACTTGAGCCAAGAGTCAGATCCAGCTAGACGTCTTTGAGAGCATGGTTTGGCCCACAGGCCCTGATCCAGTTAACTCCTACTCATGTGCTTGATTTTACTTACACGGCTCCAAACATTTACTCATTTGCTGTAAGCAAATCATGTGGTTTATATCTTCAATGGGAACTGCTCATGTGAGGAAAGATAAGCAGAGGCCCAAGTGTTTGCAGTACCTATGGCCCTCAGATTATGTGTTTATATTCTTGTGCCTATGAAACGTTTAGAAGTTTCTTGGTTAGCATAGAAGAGCAAGGTGGGGGTGGGGAGGAAATCTCATTTTACTGCATTGTTTGAGCATGAAACTCTCTTGTCACCATCATCGCCTCCCTCTGACCTCCTCTCTCCACCATCTATTAATGGCTTCTTTTTTTATACCACTCTTGCTATGCACTCATCACTTCCAGCGATATGTGAAATTGGCACTGAGATAAGCTGGTTATGGTTATTATTTTGTTTCAGCCAGCCTGAGTGACAGTGGCTTGTCTTTTTTGCTTAAACACAAATGTTTAAGGAAGACTGCTCAAGGGAGAAAAGAGTTTTCCAAGCTGTTTCCAAAGATTTGCTGTTTCGATCCTGTGGTACTAATAACGTATAAAAATGGAGTTACAGGAGAAAATGTTGGTGGTGTATCTGGTGTATCTTTCTGTCTCCCAGACTTCTCCTCGAAGGCTCCTCAATGAAAGTTCTCCTAGAAGGAAGAAGAGCCACATTCTGCAATTGGGACACCGGATGGTACTTCTCTCTCCTCTCCAAAATGAAAACATCAGTGTTACAACTTCCCCTGATTTTCTCAAGGGCTTTTACACTAGGGTTTTGTTCACAATACAAGTCTTGAGAGTCATTTCTCCAATGTGGTGATCTTGATTTTGAATGTTTCAATCAATTCAGTCCTTAAAAAGTAGCACAGCTGGCCAGCAAGGAGCAATTTCTGACAAATTGTTCAGGCCCAAGGATATATTCCTCTCCCCTTATGCTCTGTAAGGAACTCCAATTAACCTCCTGCTCTGAGTAAACACAGAGGAGAAAAACGGTCCCCTCCTGTAGTAACTCTCGATGCTCTTGATCAGCCTGTTCACTCCGAGTGTCGTTCAGGGCTTCATTTTCCAGAGCCAGTGGACAGTCAGACCTTGGCTGAACTGCTAATCCTGCTAGACAAAGAGGAAAGAACATCTTGCAAAGTTTGGTTGCTGTTGTTATTATTAAAATGGACTCAGGATGAAAACTGTCCAAGCTATCTGGCAAACTTGACCCGCGGAAAGGTCTTTTTAAAATGAAAATGATAATTTCGGGATGTAAGAGGAGACTTCCCAAATTAAGGAGATGAATCGCACAGTACTGGCTACTTGCAGTCAGAATATGTTTTTTTCTCCTGATTATTTTACCACAGTGCCCTGTAGAACCTTGCTCAGCTTTTGCCTTTTATGGCATTGCTTAAAAAAAAAAAAAAAAAAAGGTGCTTCGCCAGTTAAATAGCTTATGCTTGCTGCAGTCCTGAAATAGTTGCACAATCCCAGCCGGAGAAAATATCTGCTAAACAGGAATTAAAAAGATGCCCGAACAGTGCGCGCAACCGCAGTCTGATGCAGAGTATGAATTTGCAGCACTGCTACATTTGCCAGGGGCAGCTTCAGGGCTGGCCGTGGCTGGGTGATTGGGCAAGGGCTGCACGGGGCTGCAGAAGGAGCCACAACGCGGCGAGCAAAGCTCATCCCAAGCAAGCACCCTGGGGAGGGCTGGGGTCATGTGAAAAGCAGCAGCCTCGGCCGCATTAATGCACCACTATTTCCCACTTAAACAGGCAACAACCCTTGCAGGCCAGAGCTTCCCTCTGCAGAAGTCTGTTGTGGGCACAGAACTGGGCTTGGGCACAGAGCACGAAGGTCTCCGGGCTCGTCCTCTGGGCCCCCACGTCCTCCAGGAGCGTCGGCACCGTGTATTCTGTGCATCACTGTGGTCAGAGGCAGGGAATTCTGGAATGGTTTGCTGAAACCCTCCAGCAAAGTAGGGCCCTGTCCTGCAGAAGGGTCAGGCTGGTATGTCATTCATGAGGCTTGTGGTAGCCCTGCTACTCGCCTTGCTGTTTATGATGAATTTCAAATGCAGGTAATATTTTCTGCCCATATTACAAAAGGTCACTGGTAAAAAGAAGAACGATCACAGGAAACAAATCCTTTCCTTTGGTCACTCCTCTCACCACAGCCAAACTATTTTTAACAAATCTTTTTAAAAGCTATACAATCCTGCCTTTTCTGGAATTTATTTTATTGAACAAGTACAGAATAAACCAAGGTTGGGAAAATGAACCATTTGGAGTATCTCTTTGCTGCAACTGATTTAGCAGGACAAGCCACAGGGGAATGAAAATGGCTTTCTAGAACTGTTTCCTGTGGTCAACTCTCTCTCCATGTGGAAGAGAGGAATATTTTAAGTAAACCAGCTGCATCTCTTCAAACAATAGTAAATTATTCTAAGTGATCTGGTCACCAAAAATATATTCTCCCTGAGGTTATTCCCATTATCTATGTTATTTGTTTAATTTCTTGCTACATCCATCTTTAAACAGCCTCTTTGCAAAACGTTGTCAAATTCATGGATGTGCAGTTAGCAGAAGGGACTGAACAGACTTAAGGAGATTTGGCCCCTTGCTGGAGAGGTTTACTGGGACAAGAATTTGACAAAGGGAAGTTTTTGCACAAACACTTTTCAAGGTGTCCAATCCCTTGTAAGTAGTTAGGGCCTAACTTACAAGCTAGGCCCTTGGGAATCTCATGACTGAAGGTGAAAAAAACCTCATCCACTTGCACATGTTCCTGTTTAGTGGCAAGGTGAGGTTGATTAGATGGTCGTATGTGTCTGTAAGCTTTCTATTCAACAAGGTAACTTTCCCCCTCATTGTATTAGTGTTATTCTTCATCAGCTTCATCAGCATTCATTAGGACAAAGGTTCATATCAAGGTACCTCCACATACAAATACTGTATTTTATATTGGGAGATGATGAATAGGTGAGGAGCTCATCTGAGTTGTAAACAAACATTGTTCCCTGATCATCCAAAACATTTACGTACCCGTCGCTAAATGATTTCAGGGGGCTAGGTGCCTAAAGCCTTTGATAATGCTCTTTCTCTGCAGCAAAAGTGAAGCTGCTGGGTGGTATTATGATAGGCTAAGTAATGATATTTAGCACCAATGCTTCCGCACTATACAAAAGAAGATGTGCTTTGGACTGTTGCTCTCCCCACCCATGACCTCACTTACCTCTTCTAAGAAGCATCAGAAAAATGTCTTTGGAGAATGAACCCAAGCACTGTTTCACCCAAGAGCAAGAGGAATTTCAACATGCCATCTTAATGTGGAGGAATCTCATTATAAATCTTGGGAGGAAGAGATGGACGTTCAGATATTTTACATGTATGCCATCTCTTATATGCTAGCACTACCAATCATTTTGTCTATAGTCTTCAAAAAACCGTATGTCAACAAGTCAATCTTATTTATCTGTTTGATATATGTTTTTTAACTTGTTGATTTATCAGTCCTTCAGATCCACCAGCATAGATTTTAATGTCACGCACAATTCCTCCTATTTTGTACATGTATGCAAAAGCATGATGAGTTATTTTTAAAAGTCGTTATAAATGTGATGATTATTATGGAATCAGGGTGCAATATCCTCTGAAGCCGGGTAAGTGTTGAGCTGGGGACTGAGTAACTTGGCTCTCAGTTGATGCATTGCATCTGGCTTCTAGTTCTGTGTAAAACTTGCAAAACCATTGAGACAACCATTATCATCAAGGAGAGCTTAAAGTGGCTAAATAGTGTCTGGCAGCTGATACTGTTCTGCTAATCCTACAACCCATGCACATATGAACAGCTTAAGACAGATATTTTAAAAGATTTGCAAGATTTTAGACAAATATCACTGATATTAGAATAATCTCAGAGAGATTTTATGTGTTGATAGCTAAAATATTTAGAACAAGTTACTGTCATATTTTTCAGAAGATGTATCCCAGAATTCTCACCATGAATATCTTTTAGTTATGCATAAAAAATGAGATAACAAATGTCAGGTAGAACTGATCCCATACTTTTCTCCCCAGGAGAATCATGTGTCTCATGACTTTTACTGGTCAGGGCTCACTTCTTCTTTTATTAGTGACCAGAGGATGGAGATAGATTAGATACTCAATCATATATTTTCCTAGGGATGCTCCCCTTCCTGACAGACTCCCATTGATCATTCCAAGGGATGCACATTTAAATATAAAACAGTTTTTCCTCTTTCAAAGCTGTTTGTAATTTACACTTACTTCAGGAGACAATAGAGGTTTGATTTACTGGGATATTAAGTTTAATTATTGGCCTTCTAGCTTTCAAGTCAGATTCTCAGAGGGTTATGGCTGATCCAACATCTGTGAGAGGAGCTGAGCAGACAGCTGACCTAGACTTGGCACCTCAAATACTGTGGGTATCGGTGACGCATGTCTCCGTGACTTGTCCAAGAACTGGATGACTGTGCTGTGATCTATATGTCCTGGTACACCTAAATTCATTAAGGAATCACTTGTAGCTCAAAAGTTAGTGCAAAGATAACAGTCCCCCTTTTGGCATCTTTTGGTAAAGGCTCTAGCCCTCTATCAGTACCTTCTTACTTGATGTTCTGATGATCTCTTTGATTTTGGAAGATTTGGAAGATCTGTTAAATAGGAAAACAGCACTAGTGTTTTGTGGTTCCCTAGAGAAATGCCTACGGAGTGCAGGATCCTGGATCTGAGGCTAGCACTATAGATTAACCTTGAAGGAAATCTTGTAGGTATATTGTAAAGAAGACTTCCCCCAAAATCTGAGGTGCACTTAGGCTCTAGTGGTAAGGGGCCAAACATCTACAAGGATAGACCCATCTGAGGAACAAGGAAGTAGCTGAATCTAGATTATTCTGCGGTTATATGAGGTTCAGAGCTCTATTCTAGTTTTATGTTTCTGGCTTACTAATAGCAATTCAGCACTCTGAAAGGCTGGGTAGCAAGGAGAAACAACACTAGTGACTGTCACAGAGCAGAAGAGCGGGGCTGCAGAGGGGATGGGTCAGGAGTGCTGAGGGCTAAGAAACAAACACTACCCTTCACAACGCACCAAGGGGGACAGCGTATGTGTGCATAAGCAGTTCAGAACAGGAGAATTGTACTGCACAGGGCACAGCAAACACCTCCACTGAACCGAGCACATAGACCATCCATCAAAGAAGAGCAGCAGCAGGCTAAGGACCCAATCCATTTGGCTCTGAAGGCTGCCTGCTGCTAGTGAAGTCAAAAGGAAGTTCAGTGCTGGATGTGATGGCAGTTTTGGATGACAGAAGATCCCATTTAAATCTTTGCAAGCTGTTGGCACCTAAACTTCTCAGAAGAAAATTCTGCTTTCCAGTAATTCCATCTCAGTGAGTGCTCTCCACTTTGGCATTAAATTTCCAGTCCAGCCCAGAGTAGCATTCACTGCACATTGGTTGGCTATGCGGGTGGGGTGGGGTAGACCCCTTTTGAAATTCCTGCCCTGCTGTTCTTCCAGCTGTGGGATGGGGGAAATCTTCTGAAACCATTTCCTAGAACTGAAAGGCTTTTGCTGCCTTGTTCTATTTGGGATATCACAGGAGGGCTCCACACCTCACAGATGGAGTCCTAACAGGATACAGCAAAGGTAAACAGACAGAAAATGAGGAATAACTTATTTAGCTGAAACTGAAGAGGGACTGTGGGTCAGGAGGAAAGATCACACATGTTGGAATAAAGCCAGGGCACCAAAGGTAGAGCTGTAAAACTCACAAAAAAATACTATAGAATCTTTATTGAGTACAAACAGCCAAGAGCTGTTTCACACAATCTCCTGTTCACCCTTTTTGTTCGCTTCTCTTTTCTCCCTGTTCTCCTGGGTACCTCTCTGCAGAACCTATGGAACCTCCATACCCAGAGAAAAGAAAGCGTGTGGTCTCCTGAATTGCTATGGCATACTTCCTAAAATGCACATATGCTCTCAGGATCCAATCGGAGCATCCACTGTGAGGGCTGGCAGGAATAAAGACTCAGGAAGACCAGAGACTGAACATGAACAGGGTCTGTCTAATTAATCCACTCCAAAAGCGCCAAATGCATGTGCCCTAAAGAAATACGCAGTTCCTCCCTGGCAATAGGTAGTTCCTAAGGAATATACATTTCATTGTTGAGAAAGATATGCCTGGGTGCGATTAAAAAAATAACTTAAAAAAAAAAAAAGTTGAAACCATAATATTGTGATATAAAGAAAACTGCGGAAACCGTAATAGAAAGTTACATTTTATGAAGGTGTGCAGTTTGGTTTCCTTCTAATTCTTATGTTGTCACAACTTAAAGCAAGGAAAAGAATGTTTCTCAAAATGGTATTACTCTAACATTCAACAATTCAGAGTATATGTCCTTGGAATTTTTATAAAGTGCAATTTTTAAATATTATTTTTCCAAAATACTGCCCAAAGGAACTATTCTGGCTGATCAAACAGCCCTTGTAACTGTTTTAAATGCTCACACAGCATTTCTCCAAATAAGGCCTTGTATGAAAACGAAACACCACAGGGGCTCCATGAAACACCAGTTAGCACCTTTATAAAACTCTGCTTCTAAGATTAACTATGCTGCAACCCTGGCAGATCACAGAATTATAAGTCTTGTACGAGTACAGAGTGGAATTGTGTTAATTTGTCTCAGAGGATGCAATTGCAATAAGTCCTTTCTCGTCTTCAGAAAATACAGCTTGAAACATGGAGACGGTACGTACCGTGAGACATTTTACGGGAATATTATTTTGCAGGGGGGCTTCTCTCTCATTTACACAGCTTTCCTTATGCTCTTTGGATTTCACGAGCCTGTCTGAAGAGAAAAGGCAAGTCTCTGTTGAAACTTGCTGCGTGACTTCAATCAATGTTTCATCCTTATGTCGCACTGCGTCTTTGACATTGCAAGATGTCTTTGCATGTTTGGGAAGGGACAAAGCAAAGAGAAAAGGGTTGAAATGCAATGCTGTTTCCTTCCTCTCTTGTTCTTCCTTTTGTCAGCTACAGCGTATTCTGCTAGAGGAATCAGCAAGCCATGAAGTGTGTCAGAGCTAAAGCTGAACTGAATATTCAGCAGGACCCTATTTCTCAGCTTGGAGTGCGACCCCATCTCAATGTCTGCTCCTCCAGCTCCTCACAGTGCAGGTCAACACAATAACAGGAATAATTCAGCAGCTCAGAGCTATCAAAAAGAGGCTGTTCCTCCCATTCCTGCTTCAGACATGGTTCTCAGCCCCATCTTGAGCCCTTGCACTTCCCTGTTCCCTGTCAAACTCAGCTTGACCATTTTATTGAAGGTGCTGCCATGGGCCGGGAGGCAGGAAAGGGACGAGACCATCACTTACGAGTGCAGGGAGCCTTTAGATAAGCTCAGCCACCCTGTGACCAGGGCCTTCTGGCACTCTAGGTCAACAGACACTTCAAGCTAATGCAAGCAGGAGCTGCCAACAAAATAGTTGGTCTCACTCCTCCATCATTCTCTAGCCCCTCTCTCCTACCTGTTCCCTTAGGTTCTAGGAAGGAGAGAAAGAATGTTTTTTTATTTCCTCTCTTCTTCTGTTATATATATATATATTTTCTCTCTATTCTTTTATCTTTTTCTCTATTTGTCCCCACATGACAGGTTTTCCTTTTCCTTTTAAAGAGGTGATGAGGATTGAGATCTGCTACGAATAAGATTTTATCTGTGCCATCCATCTGAATGTTGTGTTACAGATAATGCCAAACAGCTGGCATGTTAACATGGAGCGACACCGTTTTAGTCCTAGGGGCAGGACAGATTATTTAACCTGCCACTCAGTGCTGTTACCCTGAGATGGTCACATTCTTGTTGCTCTGGAATTAGCTCATTACAAATGAATTTTGCATCATATTCCCTTGCAGAGCGTACTCTCACAAACTGATAAAAAGGGTACCCAAAAGAGAACATGAAGTCTGAGGCAAAACATATCCTATCTTCTTATTGAGAACGAGACTGCTTGCCTCATCTCATCTCTCCCTTTTTACTTTTGTAGTTCCTCATCTTTTTAGTCCTTGGGAACTTTTACTTTAAAAGGGAATTACAGAGTAATTCTTACCGTTAGTAAATAATAGAAAAGCTGATAAACCATTAAGAAAATAGTGAAGTCTTGCCAAAAGATTTAGTCGAGACATTTGTTTTTGGGAAACCCTCTGCACAGCACAGTCCATATGTGCACTTAATCACATGGAGAAACATTTACTGTAGGATATATTTTTAGGCAGTTTTTCAAATGGCAAATTTCCACTGGGGTACAGCACTTGTCCTGTCATAATTAACTATACAGAAAATATTAGTCTAGAGCTGGCCTACCCGATGGCGGAGGGAAAGTGTTACACCCAAGTTCAAGGGAGGAACAGGGTCTCTCGCTGTGTGGGCTAGTGAAGACTAAGCACATTACACACATATTTGGCCATCGCCGCCACAAAAGGCCAAGAGCTTCTCTTGCAGTATGCGCTTGGTAGGCCAGTTCTGGAGCTGAATAGTTTTCAGCTGCGCAGGATGCTGTTTGGCTGCTCTGAGAGATGAAAAAAAAGATGTAGGAGTCAATCACTGGAAAAGGGAGGCTGGATTTAAAGCAGGATTAATGTGACAGCCAGGGATCTGAAGGGTGGTGGAAAACCCAGGAGGCCCCACAGCTCCCGTCTCGTGTCCGCCTGCCAAGTCACACAGATTTGCAGGGTGACACATGTCTTCCATTCGGGATCACATGGCCGCACAAATAACTCACTTGTTCACATGGCTCTGGCAGGCGGCTGCCGCCTCCGCCGAGAAGGGCCCGCACCACACGCTGCGTTTTACTGCATGGCCTCTTTCTTCTCCTTGTGCTTTAAGTGTTTATTGATTTTAAGAATAAAAACAACATACAGAACTTGCGCAGAGGTTACTGAGGTAACTCCTCGAGCAAATAATCCCTGTCCTTCTGACTGTGCTCTTTCCTCTGAACTCCTAGTCGTGGATCTGATCCTGCCTACAAGTGCAGAAAGCACCAGTCTCTGACTCAAATTAAGGACAACCTTAAAGCACATGCTTTAAGTCAACAGGGTTGGATTTAAGCATGTACCAAAGGGCTTTGCTGAGATAGAGTCTTAAGGAACAGAATGGCAAGTCATCTGCAGGAAGGTTACTTTTTTCTTTATTTTTAACAGGGAACGTTGCTGGCTTGGAAGGACCCTTCCCATATATCTTGGAGACAGAGGACAATTGGAAGAGGTATTTTAATGGTAAACCAAATGGAATTCAGCTTTTTAAAGCTTCTCTGTCTTCCCTTGTTATTTCTCGAGAAAAAAATCGTGCCTTTTTTTTTTTTTATTTCTACAGTGAATAAAGGGAGAGATTCAGCTCTAGCATCCTTCCAGCAGTCTTGTTAAATGCCACTGGTGTGGCACTCATCTACCACACGCCAGAATAGCACTGCTATCACACTATACTGCCACGGGGACAATACACATAACAGCTGGGTTGCTGAGATGAATATGCAGGTCATGTCTTGACCAAACCAACTCCATTTAATGAGAAGTATTTATTTGCCAGGATGATAAGGAGAACTACTGAAACCTCCCGCCTTGAGTCAGATATGTCCATTTCCTCTGGCTCAGTTGATCAGTTTACATAGTTTTATATTGGTTGTTAAGATGTGAGATAGATCAGGAGAAAGAAATTCATTTGTGAAAATGAAAAATTAGTTTTGCCTCCACGTTTCCTACACTTCAGATCTATGAAAATGGTTCTTTCACAAATGGTTTGGCAAGACATGAAACCTAAGTGCAATAAGAGCTAAAGAAATCCTGTGTTTCTAGTAATGCTTCTAGTTTTTTCTAGTAATGACTACATCAGGCAACATCAGGTAAATTCAGACATTTATACAAAAAGCAAATAACACTGTGAACAAGCAATTTTCATTCAGGCAATTCTGATAGCTAAATGATGAGATATCTGTAGAGCAATAAAGTCTGCAGTTCTGCCATAATACCAGATGTTCACTTTGAGATCAGTCACGATGCCATCTTCTTTCCAGTACAACCCCTCAAGCTAGTATTGCAGTATGATGTTGGGTAAATACTTTACGCCACATAACTAAAAAATCTTTTTATATCCAAGGTCTTGATCCTGAAGCTTTTTTTTTTTTTTTTTTTTCCCGGGTTTTTTTATGTTCTCTTATCTGTATCCTTCACAGCAATGTAAAACATTGATCCTCTTCCAGGCAATCACAAGAGTTCTGCAAGGAGCAGAGCTAATGAAGCCCAGGCTCTTATTTGGATTCTCTGCTGCCTGATCAAATGTACGTCTAGATGAGGTTTTTTGTGTATTTGGGACATTCAAAATTCTTTTTTTTCCCCATGCTGATCCTCTCATGTCTAACACGGAATAAGCCAATGCTTAAGACTCCTTCAGCAGCAGCAACAACAAAAGGGTTTTCTCTTGCCATTTATTTTATACCACATATTACAAACATTAACAAAACTTTCTGAGCCAAATCCAGCTAAAAATGGATAGTAGGTCAAAAAGTTAATGAATACAGAGAAATAAAAGACAAACTGCCAAGGACAAATGCAATAGTCTGCTGAGATCTCACATGCTTTGTTGTTCTTAGAATACAGTCTAAAAGTCCAGGCAACTTTTCCTTCCATGTGTCTTTAGTGTGTTATATCTACTTATCCAACCTTCTTTCAAACCATTAGCTAGGACAGGCAAACTATAACAAACACCTGATTTGCATTTTTGGTAATAAATAGCAATGATTTAGTGCACCTAAAAATATAAGAAACTCTAACACACAAAGTATTTAGTCGTTCGTGTAGATGTCTTTATAAGATATAATCATCTCCACATTTGTTATTTTAGTCAAGCTCAAAGATAAACACTCATTATCATTTCTTTTACATTTCTTTCCTCCGAGCAAGTATTATTTGGTAAGAAGTATGTTTCTTTTTTATTCTTTTCAGGTTTTTGTTTGCTAATTATTTTGCATTTTTCTTTTATCTAATTGAATCATTAATACAGTTTAAAAAGATGATTTGAAGTATCTGAGAACTATCTATCTCATTTTCTTTGCTGCGCTTAGGTTTCATTATATGCAGAACACACTTACAGACTGACAACTCCTCTGATTGAACCCACCTGTATGCTATCTTTTTTTTCATTTTTAATTTTCATTTTCATTATTTTAACCTTATACCAGTATAATGATATATTAAAAAGGATAAATTAAAAACAAACTTATCAGCTGTGTCAACTGTCAAGATTCACATAAACAGATGTTTTTTAATTTCTTTAAGTTATAGTGTATTCACTGTATTCATGAAGACAATAGTTGTTTAAATTATTACCTTCATGAATGAAGACAAATCCTATACAGACATCTTGTGTAGGATTACCTTCTCTTGTTGACATGGATGACTTTTTACTGAGAAGTATTTTGGATCCTTACCATATTCCTACATTTTCAGTTGCAAAACACTCTCCCACTGCAAAATATTCCCATAAAATTATTGGACAGAGAGAAAAAAGAAAGCAGAAAAGAAAATGCAAGAAAATCAAGTAAAAATACAAATACAAAATGAAAAGTCAATAATTTTCTTTAACAACAGCTGTTATGAAATCATGCAACATACATAGTTTTGCATATCAGACCAGCTGTGGTCACAGCACTTGATATAAAAAAATGTCAACACTGAACAAATTGAATAAGAGAACAACACTCTGGTTTCTTTTTTTGTGGATCCATGAGAGAGCATGTTGGTGGTGTAAGGAGAACCTGGGACTTGGAAGAACCTATGAATCTCCCCTTCAACTACTTTGCTCCGCAAGTCAAAGGAAAGAGTTTTTCCCTTGTTGCCAGTTGCTAGAGAAATACTGTGCAACTCTACTGTGCAACTCCACTCCTCTGAACTGTCCTTCTAGAGCCTTGGGAACCCCTGAACAGTTCTTCCAGGGCTGTTGCAGAAAACATGTGGCCAGTGGTTTGAGGGGGGAATTCATGAAAACTAGCTGTGCTGTTACACTGCATGTGACCTTTGTGTGCTACTTTACACTGTCATTATGCAGTCATTTATATAGCCACACTCACTTGTATTATGTGACATGTAGTTTACATCCAGTCTTGGATAGCCAGAAATCTTGGCAACTGTAGAAGACTTCTAGCACTACCGAGATTAGGCATTTATCTTATGCCGTTTCTTGTTTCAGTTCTTTCTTTTTTTTTTTTAACTTTTCTACTTCTCATGCTATTTAACTACTAAGAATTTCTTTAGTTTTTTTTCCTTATTCCCTGGATTTTTTTCATCTTCCATTATTTACTGAGCCCTTGTTACTGCATGTAACAGTGCATCAGCACTGATTCTGTAATTGTCATGCTCCAATGTCACATTTGCAAAGAGATTAAGCATTTTATTGCATACGTTTTTTACACTGAAGTAATGATTTATTTTGCTTATACTCTGGCTGATAACTTTTCTTCTCAGTTTACGATGGTATAGGTAAGCTCTTCTTTCTCTGCAGTTGCTCTAGTGTTCTTCACACCCCATACAAACTCCACCTGACTTCTACCAGCCTTTAAAAACAACAGAACCTGTTTGATCTGTGGAGGTATCTGGAGGTAAAGGGGTATCTGTGACACCCCTTCAGGTATCAGTAACGGGTGAAATATGAATTATTCCGTCAAATAAAGTGGCCAACTATACATAAGAGTTCTTTCAAAATAATATTTCTGAGCCCTATCACTTTAATGACTATATTTGAAAGTTAATGAAATTCATGCGGAAGCTGCTCAGGTGTTGCTCAGATGTTTTGAAGTACCTAACCAAATCTAGGTCTGTGGAGGGCTGTGAAGAGCAGGGGATTCTCAGGTTGGCTTCAGACTTGCATTCCACTTCGCTTACTTTAGATGCTAAGTTATTTCAAAACTCATCTTGTTTGGGAAAAAAACACTGTGGAGAAAAACCCAAGTCCTACATTTCCCCAGTCCCCTCAAATATCCAATAAGTATCCATAGAAATAGAATGTGCATTGAACAATTCTGAGTTCAAAATGACAGAGAAGAAAGAAGGACCAGGCATATTAAATAATAATAGTAAAAATCACTATGATATAGCTCTGGGAAAAACAAATTTACACAGAAGTTCCTGCCACTAGAAAGAGTGAGGTATTAATGGTCTCATATTTATATTAAAATCTCTTTGTTAATATTGCAGACATTTGTGTACATCTGTGTCTATAAAAGTAACGTTCAAATAAGAGCAGATATGAAGAATGGCTGCTTAGGTAGCAAACCAAGAGCCTTTTCACCCATGGAAGCGAAAAGAGTGTTGCCTGTTTATTCCAACAAAGTTAGAGCTAAGCAGAAAAGGCCTAAGTGCATTCTATAAATAAATCAGAGAGTATTTGAGCTACTGAAGCAAAGGATAGCATTAAAAAAGAATAAATACATATAAACTGGCCATGAGTGAATTTAAGCAGGGGATAAGATTGCTAATCATCAGAGAAGTGAAGTTCTTAAATAACTTTCCAACAGAAATAAAGAACGGTAGGAGGGCCTGGAAACTTTCTTTCTAGATGGCACACAATGTATCTATGAAAGCAACAGTCTGCAAAACCCAGCAAAATCTCATGATTACAGTAGTCCTTTTAGACCATTGTATACAGCTCTAAACTGGGTAAATAGAGAGAGAAAAAAATGATGCATGGCAGACTGGAGACACCCGAAATATTTCAAGAAAATATCTTTTGGAAGTCAAAACAAAGCATTAAAAAAATACAAGACGTTATAAAGCATACACTTCAATACTGCTGCTGGTCAAGTGAAATGAGAAGAAAAGTTTCTGGTTTTTGTAGTTGAAAAAGATCTTGTCTTCCCAGTATATAACTGTGGAAAGTAAACAGGCTAAGAGAGCAAAACTGATTAGAACATGCTAACCGTTCAGGCTCTACCTTAATAACAAAGAGGTCTTTAAGAATTTTGCTGCATGAATTAAGATTTCTGCACAAAATATGCCGCACGCTTAAACAAACAGTCTCTTATTTTCTGTGTGTTTTTCTTTTTTTTCCTCTACTGCACCTTAAAATAAATAGTGGGGGTGGAATCTAATCTGGATTGAATGAGAGTGCTGCATTAGGGAAAACACTGAATGTTCCCATTCTTGAAGACTGTGATTATTAATAGACAGAGGTAATAAGAAAAAGAGAATTAGCTGCTTAATGTGGCTGCTCTGAGACTGGGAATTCTGGACCAGAGAACACCGAGCGCACAGAAAATGCCCCAGCAAAACCTGGGATCTCAAGTGGCTCAAGACTAGACTGCAGGGGGAGGGGAGGCAGCAAGGTCACTGAACCCCTAATATATTGAACTGTGGCATCCAAGGTATCGCATGGACCAAATCCCAAGAGAAAGAGCATTAGAAAACAGACTACATCTGTGTGTGCACAGAGAGTGATGATCCTTGTCAGCCTTGGTTTCCTGCAGGTATGTTCCCCATGACAGGTTATAAGGATTGGTGAAGTTATACTGGTAAATATTTGTCTGATGTCTAATCAGAGCACATAAAGTGCCGAACGTGTTCCAGTGCAGTGCACAAGTACCCTGCTGAGTGTCAGGAATCTAATTACAGGTAAAGAATGAGAAAAACAGGAGTCAAATCCGAAAAGCCTTTCCGCTCTCTTACATAGACTTGGTGAAGGAAGAGGAGACCCTTGCAAGGGTGGATGAAGTAACTGAGGAAGCTGGGAGAAGGTGTCAGTGGCACATCCAGAAACCTCTTGGAAGAACTTCTCTTCTGCACCAGTTATGGCCAAGGAGCAAGTAACCACCTGGCCTGGCCTTTTAACTTTGCCTGCAGAAGGTCTTTGCAGAGCAGAGCCGAGGCTGGCTCTCCCCTAACAGCCCCTTGACAAGAGCAAATCAGCAACACCCCTTGCCCAGAGAGGAAACTGCATCCCACTCTCTCACCCTCACAAATCCGAACTGTGTCCTCTAGGCACACTCCCCTATTAAAAGTGTGATATACAGAAACAAAGAAGCACTGAAGGGCAGAAAGCACCTCTGAAAAACGTCTTGTCCAACCCCCATGCTGAGGGCAGGGTCATCTAGAGCAGGTTGCTCAGGACCGTGTCCAGGTGGCTTTTGAGTCTCCGAGGATGGAGACTCCACAGCTTCTTTTGGCAACCTATTCCACTGCTCAACTATCCTCATGTTATTTTTTTTCTCATGTTAAGACTAGAAATTCCTGTATTTCAATTTATGCCCTGAGAAGAGGCATAAAAGAGATTGAGAAGACTCTAGTTCTCTACATCAGGTATTTGTACACATTGATAAGATTGTCTCCTGCACAAGCCTTTCCTTCTTCAAGATGAAAGAATCCCAACTCTTAAGTCTTCATGTATAGGACAGATACTCCAAGTCCTTAACCATCTCAGTGGCCTTATGGAATAGATTTGTTTATCTATTTAGTGCAACTAAACTGTAAAAGGGATAATAGATATAACATTATTTGTCACTCTCAGTTTAAACAGGAGAATGGTCTGTCTTCTTACCCACTTTCCATTGTGATTATTGTTACAGATTGCCATCAGGTTTTGTACTTCAAAGAGAGCATATTTTTATGATTAAATTTTGAGTATTAATTTTTCTAAAGGAGTGAATGTTCTAAGACACATTTGAGTGATTGAAAATAAATTTTTAAAATGCACTGTTCAAAATCTGATTTTCAAGAGCAAGGTGCTTCTCCATGATCTATTTCAATTTCCATTCTTCTAAGGAAAGCCGAGTCAATAATTAAGATGTGCTAATAAATCTCTGCTAAATGTAGTCTATAAAGAAATATTTCTTTCATTCTTTCATGTAACTTGAACTTAAGAGTCATGTCAATGCATACTTAAAAACAAGTGTGCAGAAATGACAGGGTTTTCATTGACAGAATACAAATGACAGATAATATGTAGTGTTTTTTAGAAAAAAAAGTATGAGAATGCATTTGTGAGTGATTTTTGTTATGAAGATTTTTTTCTATTTGTGGGAGCACATATAAATGGAGATGAAGATTGTATTCTTCGTACTTCTTATGCAGTTATAAAAATCTATGAGGAAACCAGTGCACTGCAAAGCACAAAGTTTCTGAGTGAGCAAAAAGACTAGATTTTGAGATGTACTAAGTCTGTACTGAGAATAAACTGATGCATTTCTCGTGCTTGTGGGAGTCCACAGAAATTAAAGGTTAATGAGTTTAAAAGAAGAAGATTTTAGTTTTAGTTTTGGACAATGAGTCTTAGAAAGTACATCACTGTGTATTTAGTCAGAGTGTAGCTTAATAAATTTAAATTTAATTGAGGTCAGTAGGGTCAGTACTGGTGGGGTAGCATAAGTGGAAGTAAAGATGGATGAAGACTCACTCAATAGTGTTTCTCTCAATCTACTCACAACCTATGATGTTTTATTGTCCCAAATGTTAGTACTCCAGAATAAAAAGCTGAGTCCAAGTTCTTGGATCATGAAAAAAGTCTCTTCAAAAAAGTCACAACTTTCCTTTGAACAGAAGAAGTCTCAGAAAAACAGAGCTTGTGATTTTGTGGACGGAGGTAGTTTAGATGGGAATTCAGCAGAAGATACCTATGAGCAGCTCCATACCAGCTCTGTCCCATTGTAAAAAGCCAGTTTCAATGTCACCAGCACAGAATGGGTGCCACCTCACCCACCTCTGCTCAAGCACATCCCCCCAGATTGTGCCCAGGCTGGCTAGGAATACGTCAAGAAGAGGAGACTCCACAATCTCTCTGGGCAACCTGTTCCACCCTCACAGTGAAGAATCTCTTTCATATGTTCGAGTGGAATTTCCTGTGTTTTGTGTTGTACCCACTGCCTCTCATCCTGTCCTTGGGCACTGATGAGAAAAGTCTGTTCTTGCCTTCCTCATACCCACCGTTAAGTTATTTAAGTATATTGAGACGGTCTCCCTGAGCCTTCTCTTCTCCAGGCTCAACAGCCCCAGCTCTCACAGACTTTCCTCATACGAGAGATCCTCCACATCATGAAATCTGACAATCCTGGATTGATGCCCCCATAGTATTACACTGTAATATAAGTAACATACAGCATAACCTCGTATGAAGTACTCTGTTTATATATATATAGCATAAAAGCAGAAAAATATGATGTTTTCATGAAGGAAGGATTTCCAAGTACATGTATTTAAGGGAAACAGTTCAAATCAATGGAGCAAACTGAAAGAAAAATCATTAGAAAATTTTAAAACTCCCTTATGTGTCAGAAGAAGTAACTAAAATATATGTTGACTAAAAAGAAAAAAAGCATGTTCTTTTGATACCTCAAGGATTCTCTGTTCTGAGAACTTTGTTGAAACAAAATTGAACAAGGTAATGTTAAAAGGAAGGAAACCTCTGCTGCTCAGAAAGCAGTCTATGAATAAGGAGAAGCTAAGTTTGCTTTCTTTTGCTGTATGCTGCATGACTGAAAATTTGATCAATATAATCAGTAGATTATTTATGAAGAGTAGAAGCAGTGGAAGCACTGTGTAAAATCCCTCATTCATTGATAGCACTTTTAAGAAAACGGGCAGTTATTAATATCCCCATAAAATATACTTGACAGTTTTGCCTTTTTGAACTTACAGAGTTGAAGGACCTAATTCAGAATTTGCACAGTGATAGCTAACAATGAATTTTGACTTATTAAAAAGGAACTAGAGAGAAAACTCTGGAAAATTAACTCTTGAATTTGTCACACACAAACACACAGAGCCCTATATGTATTTCATCGTGACTTGGAAGAGTCATTGCATATCCACATACTGTCAAGCATCATATCTTTAACTAAACTTGCCACTGGATATTTTAAGAAATGCCAAATAATATTTTAGTTCCTGTGAATAATTGTTGCCTATCTTACTGTAGTTAAATCAAAACTAGCCCCTTGTCAGTGTTAAGCATAGTAGCAGAATGAGTTGAGACCCAAGTTTTATTTCTCTTTGAAAAAAGAACATCTGACCTGCAGTTCACTTTATCTTTTTGAATCTCTCTATTTCCAGCTATAACCTGGAGATACTGTTTTCCCACATCTATAAGGGACTTTCTTGGCAATAAGAGAAAATTTTGACCTGAGAGCTCCATAGTTTTTTTCCACAATATATTTTATTCCACAGGAAGCACCTATTGAAGAGTAATAACTAAACTGTTGATAATTCTGCAAGCAACTTGTAAAAATGAAAGTTCAATTTACAGTCCAGTTTTGAAAGCTTTTTAAGTGATTTAAAAAGAGTTGCAAACTGGAGGTGACTCCGTGGTAGAATGTTAAACCATCAACAGAACCAAACCCAGCCTAGCTTGATTTTTCTCACTTTTAGTGCCACTATGGTAACTTATATACAGAAGAGAAGTGGTGTTTGCCTAACAGTTTTTGTTACTTTTCTAGAATGGTGTTACCTGGAGAAAATAAAAAACACCCCCCAGAGAAAGCTATTTCAGTCCAGCAGTTTCTCAGCAGAGCTTTTGCAGGGAATGATCTTATTAGTTTGTTCTGTTGGTGCAGTGGTTTGCAATGGTGAGGGAGCAATCTGGACATTCTGAAGCTGCCTCGTGAAAAAATTTAGGAATGGCATTTTATCATAGGGTTTTGGCAAAATCAAGGGAGAAGATCCAATATATGACAAGATCCTACTTTCCAGTACTGTTCTGGGTCCTGACTGAGCCTCTGAAACACAGCACTTGATGCACAACTTTCACATCACTGAGTAATCTGCCCTGCCAGTATTTTGCCAATCTGAATATACGGGGGTGCCATTGGTGCTCGTATCACCTAGTCCACTGTACAATTTTATGCCCTAGCAGTACTCTATGTCCTGTTCCTTTATTCTAGAGCTAAAATAAACTTAAGTAAATAAACATACTCATTTTTATTTCCCTTCTCTACTTTCATCACAGAATATGCTCAAAGAATATTCCATGCACACTATTCACACAAGTGTCTTCATTTAATTGCACAGGTAATTCACCACATGTGTTTACCAGGCTGGAGGAGCATAGAAACATTTTTGGCCCGAATGAATGGGAAATTGGGAAGTGATGAATGAAGCATTTGCTATTATGTTTGTACAACCAGACACTGTGGGCACAACCAGGAACAACAGCGATGTCTGCAGCTTAGAAATCTGATTTCCACGAAATTGTGCCAGTGAAAGTTAGTCACTAAAAGCTCTCTCTCTCTAAAAAAAAAAAAAAAGAAAAGAAAAAAAAGGCATAAAGAGAGTCGAAATGAACGAAATGAATTCATTTGGAAACAGCAGTAGCACATTGAAGATAATTGCAGCATTCTGTAACACCTATTCTAACATCTATTATTCTATTCCATTATGCCTGTTGCTGATGTTAAGCATCAAAATGCCAGACACCTCCAGGAATCAGTGTTTTACTGCTAAATGGTTTACCATAATATGAACATAGTTCAAATGATCATGATATGAGGCTGGAAAACAGCACGCTAAAACATAACACATTGTAGAGACAGAGCTGTACTGTAGAGGCCGATTGAAAAGATGCCTCTCCGCAACAGTCTGGAACAATTTTCAATGTGCCATTGCTATTTAGATAACATTCTGACAGGCACTTTACAAATTGCTAGGAATTTATGGGCCAGATCGCGACACCATTACTCATGCTGAAAAACCCCCATAGAGCGGGAGTAGCCCTACTAACGCCAGCAGCCTACCGGGCCTGAAGTCACGAGCCAGGGTTTTGCAGCCCAGCTCAGCGCTATTGCTGGGCTGATAACACAGACACCCACAGACACGCGGTCAGGTTTTGCAGCAAAGTAAAGCAAGGTTGGAGGAGGGGCAGGAGAGAAGCTATAGGCGTCTCTAATACTTTGTTCGCCTTCCTGGCTTCACTCTTAAAAAAATAAGCATCTCAAGGGATGTCGGGGGCAGGGGGGGCAAGGTAGGGGGGTCTTTCCTTTTTTGTTCTTAATGCAAGATCAAATGCATTATTCTTAAGAAATGAAAAAGATAATAGTAAAGTTAAGAATTATTGCCTTATCAGTCAGTTGCATACAAGAAATAGAAGGGTTGTCAAGGCAATATTAAGGGTTTTAATGACATGCTGATGCCCCTTTGGGAGGATACTGACTCTCTAAATCTTTGAACGTGATACTGAGTTACAAATTACCCACATCTTGTTCCTGTGTTCTCCTTTATCTCTTCCTCCATTCTTCCTCTTTGACTGTTACAGTTTTTGTGTTTTTGTTTTCTTTAAACTGTTCAGCTCCAGTCATACTTGATCCTAACCATATTAGCTTTTATTTATTTATATATTTATTTTTATGAAAGAGGAAGACTTTCATAACCGCAGCAACAAATTTCTTTGTGACATGATTTATCTCATTCCTTTTAATACAGTGAGGGGTTTTTCCTCCTTAATTACCCAACAGAAGCAAAGTCTCTCATCCTTTCCTCATCTTTATGTACTTTTCTTTCAACCAGTTCCAGATGACAGAAGAAAGTTTTCCAACTAAGTAGAACCTCCCTTTCCTATATATTTTGGCTGACTTGCTCTATGGAGAGCAGACTACAGAATTTGTACTGACCACCCACTAAAAGTCTCTGCTCCTATAAGTGCTTCTTGCGGTATTACTCATTTTCTTCATATTAAATTGTCTCTTTTTCACATGCTATGTGGTGACCTCTCCTCTGTTCGTAGAGAACTTAGTTGTGGAATGAGAGTTCAGATTCTCTTAGATCTCATCTGTTTGTCTGCTAATTTTCTTGCGTCCTCTGCAGCATTTATGAGCAAACTCCTCCACCTTTCAGTTCTGCATCACCCAGACTTTCAGGGCTCCCAGGGTTTGATGTTCTGCCTTCATCTCCCTCTGTTCCACACTGTGGTGCCTATGCAGCACATGGCTTGTAACTCAGATGACAGCCTTGCAGCGTGCCTTGGGAATAGAATTTAATTTAGTGGTCACGAGGCAAATTCACCATTTCTTCTCTCACCCCTTGTGCCCAATTTCTGATATTTATTATTGTTTCTATAGGAATTGCCTTTTACCATTCAGGACCAAAATTTTGTATTCATTTGGGGGCAGGGGAGAAAGGTGGAAGGGAGGCATTTTGCAAAGAACAGTTGTGCCAGCAGGCTCATACAACCACTAAATGGCAAGCGCAAACAAAAATAAGTGTTAACGAACCTAGGGTGAGTTATTCCTCTATGTGGGAAAAAAAAAAAAAAAAAAAGAGGAGGGGGAGGAAAAGTGAAGAAAACCATATACACAACTATGACCAATCCAGCCCTGGTGCCTAGGTTCATGGAGCTGGGAAAGGTTCATGCTACAGAACCACTGCTCAGCCCAACCCTGCCACAGAGGAACACCCCAACCAGTGGTTCCCAAGCTTTTTGCTCATGAGAAGTCACCAGAGATTGACAGCAAGTGCTGCCAGCTCTAAGCTGTCACCCACAGGCAGAAGACGGTCCTAGAGGTGGCCAGCCGGGAACAACTGAGCACCAGGGTATGACATAAAGCAGAGTGACAACCAAGTCTGCTCTTAAGAACTTGAGTGATTGCCAGTCTGCAGCCAACCCAGGTTCTGCATTAGCACTACGGAATAAAGCTAAGATGTGGGGAGTTAGGCATGTTCAACCACTTCCGCTAGTTTTTGTTCTCATTTGTAGATGCAGAAGCTGCAGCCCTTTCCTCCATGGCACACTGATCTACCTCAACTCTTCCCAGTTGTGCTGAGCCCCAGTGTTTTCATTGGCATCACTCCCAATTTGCAAGAGCTCGGCAGAAATCCAAGAAATCCAAGAAATCCCCATCT
The DNA here is from genome assembly GCA_034781795.1 of Crypturellus tataupa. Lineage (NCBI taxonomy): Eukaryota > Metazoa > Chordata > Aves > Tinamiformes > Tinamidae > Crypturellus > Crypturellus tataupa. The sequence goes on from JAWLRI010000285.1 coordinate 4,269,675, forward strand.
TCAGAGGCAGTGAGACCCTACAGCCATGATCCCTGAGGGAAGTATCTCTCCCTTTCAGTGAGACTGGCATAATTTTTTAGCACTGGACATTTTAGCATTCAGGACATGGATGAATTTGAAGACAAGGAGGTCTCAGCTTTGTGGCGGAATGAGGCTCCTGCTTTCCTGAGCCCTGGGTCACATAGCTCCACTTCCTATCGACTTTGTTCTCCACCACTGTGGAAGAACCCTCACCAGGGAAACCCAGATATCCCTAGACCCCCCTTGAAAGCTGAAGAGGCTGTTGCAGAGGAATGAAGTTTCCAGAGGCACAGTTTGAGGGATATGAGGTGGTATCTCTCCATCCCTAACTCCCAGAAGCTCTGATGGATCTCAGAGGGACTGGGAAGGTAGAGGGTGACTGCAGCCAGCCAACTAGTTCTCCCTCTATGTCTTCTGGCAGGGGCCTGACAGGCCTTGGGGAAACATTACTGTAAGGAATAGATGACTGGCATTTAGCAACACAAAGCCTTTTGTACAACTAGAAAAATGTCATGGTGCATTTTTGCGTTTGTTTTTCAAGGAAACTGTTTGGGTCATGTTTATGCAAACTAATGTTTGCACAGAGGAGAGAATTGCTGGAGAAAGAACCTTCACTTTGTTTGTAGCAAACAGAAGCAAAACATTGTCTTTTAGGTGAGGGTAAATATGTCAAACCACAGACAGCAGAGGGGAAACTCCCTCTCCTTTGAGACGTCTTCACCTAACTTGCATTGCTTTAGCAAAGCCAAAGGTTGCCAAAAAGCACATGGAATGAACAATGAAATAGCCCATTACTCTGCAACAGTTGGAAGGAAATTCTAGCTCATTCTTCATCTCTTTCACGTGCTGTGTTGAAATATGAGGCCAAGAAGGAGGCCAAAAGACTTAAATGGCCTATCATGAGGTAATTCAGCCACAAGCACCGAACAAGAGAGCACAATTGTAGCAGTGTGCTTGCTGTTTTCACAGAACTTGAAATATCAGAGCCCAATAGACTTTAAAACGCACAATTAAAAATGAAACAACTCCTTGGAGCCAGGAGATTACTCAAATCTCCCTCTCTGAAAATGTTTAACTCAAGTGTCCTATAAAATAGTTAATTGCCTGTGGCACCTGCACAGTGTAGCTGTTGAGAAGAAACCCATAAAAGAACAAGCAAGTTTACTTACTCACTTTCACCAGTGTGTCTGTCTTTCAGTGACTGTCACACTTGTCTGCACTTTAGGTAAGAGGCAGAAGATTCAAGCAGCAGCAAGCAGCATGTAATTAGACTTTTCAACTCTTTCAGCACAAATCCAGTTTTTCTCAGAAACTTCTGGACAACATACAGCATCTATTCAGCAGTAGCACCTACGGAATAATGAATATGCAGATCTTCTTAAAAAAAAAGTTGTGAATGAACAAACAAACAGCCCTGTCTGTTAGGACACTTCTTTGCAAGGAGGGCAAACTTGCTCTTGCAGAGGTCCTACCTTACCTGCTCAGAGACATTTGCTTGAGAGTTTCCAGGTTTAACATGACCTATTTGATCTGGGGATGGGAGAGGGGCACAAAACGTGTATATTTATATTGCACATAGGCTGGCATTTGTGATTGCGTTATTAGACTGTCAAAAAACAGCAATCAAAAAGTAAAAAATCAACCGCGTTATGTAATTTTTTACTATCCAATGTAACTATCATTGAAGCAATGAGAAAATCAATTGACTTTTTAGAAAGAATTTTATAGTAAATAAACATAAAAACAAATATCAAATTTTAGAAGTGAGAACTTTAAAATATTACATTAACATATATTAATATTTAAAATAATTTAAAATGTGCATAAAAGAAGTTATATTTCTATTATATTGTGTTTAAATCGCTCTTCTCAACAGCTGAAATACAAAAGAAAGAGAAATTAGCTAACTCTCAAGATTATCTTGTATTTTCTTTTAATATTAGCAAAATGTTCTCTTAAAAGAGATCTGGAAGTGAAGGCAGTGGCCGTCTAAACCAGCTGGTGGCACTATAAGCACTTACTATCTTATGGGCAGCGTAAATGGAGGGAAAAAAAATACCTAAACGAGTGTAACCACTACGGTATCACCTTACAGCACTGCATCCTTTAACTTACGAGAGACCTTCACAGATGGCTAAACGTACATGATTTGGACGTGTTGCTGAGTCCAAACCATTAGCCTAATGAGCAGCATGCTAAAAAGCAACAGAGTGTCTCGTGACATTTTGGAAAATGCTCTCAAAAGAAAAATAAAAGCCTTTCTTTTCCTGTTCCCACTCCCAAACCGAGTTTTTCAAACTGGTCTCAAATAACAACAACAACAAAAAAAGATCCCGGTGGGCTTCCAGGTGACCTCTCGTGCTGCCCCACTAACAAGCGTGTTGATATCAAAACATAATCAAACACAGAAAGCAGAGGGCAGCGAACCTGCCCAGAGCTGTTTCACGAGCTGATTAAGTGGTAGGGTGCCCTGGATACCATGAGGCATACAATGTATCTACAGAAGCAATTTGTAAAACATATGGATTATATGTTTGCCATGGAGCGTAAAGCAGAACTGTAAGGAGGATATTACCAACGGGATGAAAGTCTGGCTCTGCTGGTGGCAAAGGGACTTCCCGTGATTAACTGCTGCCTAACAAGGATTTTCCCTAAAGGGACACAGCAAAATATAGGGCCTGACTGTTTTTTTTCACAAAGTGTGAATCAATTTGCACTGGCAAATCTATTCCTGATTTACAGGAGGAAAAATGGCAGAAGAATCAACCTAATAATGTGGCCTTCTGTAAGTACGGTGGCTATTTTGTACATTAACAGAAAATAAATGATGATGGAAAACATGCAATGGGCTGGATATCAAATTAATCAAATTCCACCACTAACAATAAAGTTATCTAACATTTTTCTCCTACTTTAATTGTATTTGTCACTGTTTCTACAGTATTCACTGCAATGTGTTTTATTTTCCTTCTTTCATGCAATACTTCTGTGGGTTTTTTTCCTTTTAAGAAGTGTTCGCTGCTTTCTCAGGTTAATCTCTGAACTGCTGAACTTTATTATTCTGTCTCTTGGAAAGTGGAAAATATTCATTTTGTTGGTCTGTATTGCTTTTCCTCTCTGACATGAATGAACAAAAACGATCCATGCACACTGCTTTAAATTAATTGATTTCAAAGCATTTTAAAAAATGAGGTCTGTAACATCACTGGCTTACAGATGGGGAAACATGGCGGCACTTAGAATCAAAACAATGATTTAGCTACTGATCCTTCAGACACTCATTCATACGAATAATCTTACAAGAGCACTGAATATAGCTACTTAAATGGATACAGTTACTCAGGTGGAGAAGCATCTGATAATCAGGTCCTTATCCACCAAGAGCAGCTGCAATTGGCTTCTCTTCACCTTCTTCAACTGCCTTGCAAAAATGTATTTGTATAGCAAAACAACATTTTTAGCATTAGCTCCAATGATTAGGAGGGGGAGGTACAAATAGTAAAATCCAAAGCTGTGGTAACGACTTTTTCTTCTCACCTGTAAAAATGTCCAGATTAAAAAATAAATAAAGGATTGGGCTTCTGTTCTGTAGTCATGAAACAAAAATCAATAAACATTTCCCTGATCTTTTCCACATTTGAAAAATTAAAAATTATGTTGCCAAAAATTTTCAAGCTTTATACCAGCATCTGTACACATTTGAGGTGACACAGGAGGTTTCACCATGTGACATTTCAAGTGCTGAGTGATGTGGCTAATATCAGGTCTCGATCACATAAAGATACTCTGTTTCCAGAGAACTCACTATTATTCACTGTATTGCACCTGAGAATGACAATATAAGTAAACTACAGAAGGCCAGCAGCTATGCCTCAAAGCAAAAATATTTTATAAGTATTCAGTACATATAGGGAAAAGCTGAATGTCTGGATTCCTATTTTGATTCTTCTGAAGGAAGATTTTTTTAACATATAAATTTATGATAGAAATACAGATGAGAAACAAAGTGGGAGAGGCAACAATTTGCCAAAGCCTGATTAAAGTGAAAAATACTGATTTTCTCCTTTCTGGACTTCCTCCAATCAGGCGTATTGCTCCAGTCCCTTCGGGGCTTGCAACTTCTGTGAAGGGCCTATGCTGAAAAATCAGGCACTGTCATCTCAGAAGGAGTATTGCTTAAAACTGGCAGTATTACTACATATACCCTCTGAAATAACTACCCTCCCGCTTTTAGGAAGGATTTTCCATTTTCATCAGCAATGAAGTCTATCCTTATTTTCTCATGTAGAATCAAATATGGGGTAAAAGTAAATGAAATAGGGCTGAAGAGTTCTACAGAAAGAAAATCATTGGAGTACCTGAAGCATCAAGCTTCATAGCATTAGGTTGTCTAGACTAAGTCATTCTGAAATTAGAGCAAATTTACACCATATAGTTTAAATCTTTTCCAAATAACAGAAACTGTACCATCTACAAAACACACACTTTTCTTCCTGGATCTATGAAAACATGGGGAGTTTCCCTGGATTAGATTTAGCAGATGCAATTATTTGGTAATTATTTCAATGAGTTGTCTCCCTGAAACAAAATGTTCTAAATCAGGATGAAGGGATGACTGGTTTCAGAGAACAAACTATATGTATGCATATATGTATAGTTTAAATGTATGTGTTTGTGAACGTGGGTATACATATATAAATAGTTTTCTTCCTAGAATGCAAAGACAGCTAAGGACATGTCTCTGAATGAATAATCAGAGTGATGAATAGTGTCTTTGAGGGAACAGAAAATGAGGAACTGTCTCCATGAGTTTCTTGTCATATGCTGAGGAAAAAAAAAAGCATTTTTTTTCTTCTGGTTTCCCAATAAAAACAAACAAACAAAAAACAGAACAAATATTTTCTTGCAGATGTCAGAACAGTTTCTCACACATTGACATGTTGTTCATTCCTGCTGTGTTCCTCTTGTTCAGTAGCTGAACCTTGCTCAACTTACAGAAAATAAGTTTAGTGGGACATTTTTAGACTATCATATTGGTAGGGAAATAGTTTCAGGGAATGTGGAACATCACTTCCCTCTGATATTGTTCCACTCTGGATAAAACATTCAACAGAGGCTCACCAGCAAACTTACATGAGATTTTCAAGGACTCCATTTGGAGCAAAGCTGTGAAGAATTAACAAAATTCAAGTCCAAATTCAAATTTACATTAACTTGCATCCTACTGACCAACCACTGGCCAAATCTTCTTGGCAGGCTTCTTCATGCCAGATTCATTCCTCCTACGCGGGGTTACAAAAGGCATTGCAGTTTGTGTCTCTCACCTGCATCTTCTATCTTTCCCTGTGATTATCTGAAAAAGAAGGAAGTCCGTAAGGAAAAATCACACAGGGTTCTTGCCGACTTGCTGGTACCATAATGAGGATCACTCACTATCAAAACTCCAGCTTGTTTTGCTGTAAGCCTTCTCTGTCCATGGGTACTTACTTTCCCAGAGGGCTCACCATGCTCTTGCTGATAGTTAGGAGATGGATGCTCCAGGTGAGACCCCTGTTTTCCCAAGAGGACTGGGCAAGGCTGTTCTGTGAGGTGGTACTGCCATGAAGGGCACAAAGTCATTTTTCAGAGCCATTTCATTTGCTACTTTGGGCTCTTTTTAGTAGCATGAAGAAATTAATTATTTTCTTCAATTTTATCATTACCTATTTCCCTTACCACAGTTTTTTATTTCAAAGTTAATACACCTATTGTGCCACAAAGTCAATATACTAACTCCACAGCTCCAGCTTAGCATTCTACCGCAATATTTCCTCTGACCTGCAGGTTTCAACGCAAGTTCCCTTTCTATACAGAGCTTGGACCAGAACGGCTGGAGAAAACACAGTCTGTTTAGCTGCTTAATGATGTTTGGTTATGATAAGCAGCAAGCTTATATAAAGGAGTTCTTAAACACGTACACTGCTGGGGCAGAAAGCAGAACTCTTTATGCAAAGAGCATCGGGCGATGCCTGGAGAACAGAGGAAGGCTGCAGAATAACCCTGCCCGGAGCCGAAGCGAGCACGTGAGAGTCAGCCACCTCCTTGAAAGCTCTTGTAACACACAAGGTCCACAGGTCTCTTTGTAAAATAGCGAGACTGCAATCTTTTAGAAACTGCTCAGAGACAACCCTCCTAAATCCCTAACATTTTATTATAAAGTGCTGTGGTGGAACACATCCGACAGTAAACAGCTTCAAAATCAAGTGATCTGGGTGTTTCAGCAGCTTACAAAGATCCTGTATATGAGAGACATCAAGTGAATTTCTTCAGGCTTTATTTCCATAAATCTGTCTGGACTTCAGTCTTAGTTATATCACTAAGTAGGACTCAATTAACTCTCACAGTTCTTCAGGGAAGCTGGACAATTTAGAGGCTGTCAGAAAAAAAAATGTTGGTTTTCTCAAGCTGTAATTTAATGTTCAAAGAAGCTCTGATCCCAAAACCTTTCAGTTTTCTATGCTGTCTTCTTTGGGGACAGGAACCCCACGAACTATGAGGGTCCCTGGCTCCTGGGGAAGAAAGACTCTTTTATGGTTGATGCCCTGGCAATGTTAGGCAGCTTTGCCAATCTGACGTTCTCGTCAAGTCTTACCAGGGTAAGAGCAGAGCAGATGCACATGGCACCTATTTCACAGAGCAGCTGCAAGACCCAAGGAAAGTCAAATCTGTTGGAGAATTTAGTGAGAAAAAAAGAACCAATTCTACATGCTTTAGATGGGTTTCATTCTAAATTGATGTTTAGAATTAAATTTTCTGTGAACTGGGGAATTTTTTTTTTGGTGAGCTCTGTACATAAACATTGACAATTCTCTAAGCAATCACTCTGGGAACTGGGAAAATTCGCCAGAATCATCAACACCCAGGAAATAATACATATTTTTAGTGGCACCTCAGACACAAAAACATATTCTCCTTGGTGCCATAAAGCACAGAAACGGAATATAGATTAAAAATACAAACTGCTATTATATAGTATCACTGCCAAGCTTTAGCAGGACTAAATCGTCTTTCTGCTAAAGGAGAAAACAAGCCCAGCTAAAACCAAGCAAAATAACTAGTCTAAAAATCCGTGCTGGCAATGCAGAAGTTATGAAGAAGGAAGATAAAAGCTGCCAGTAAGAACAAGCTAGACTGTGACACAGGCTCTCCCTGGCAGGCTGCCTCATTACAGGGAAGCATGCACAACCCAGGCAGACTCTTATGAAGGCAGTGTCAGTGATTACAAATTAGAAGCAAAAATGAAGAGAGAAACCCTGCTATAAACCCAAAAGGGAACGAGTATATGGCTTAAGTGACAGGGGAGAGACTGCTCAGAAGCGATGTTTTCTATTTGAATGCTGAAAATAGGCTGAAGAATGTCTAGACCAAATCGTTTCTTCAAAACAACTGGGGAAAAAAATGACAAACGTAATTAAAAAGTTTGTGTGGGAGAGAGCTATATGTGTTCCTAGCCAGCAGGAAAGATAGCAGGCAAACTTCTTGCTAGATGGTAGTCTGATGCCAAATGAAGATTCCCAAATACAGGCAGAGGACAAAATGCCACTGTGAATAGATATGCTTGATATGCTGTAGCTAAGCCTGGGTCCCTCCCCGGGAGGGTTCCTCCTCCGCACACTTGGGCAACACATGTATAACTTAGGGTATGGAGCACCGTTGAACGGAACAGCCCTCGGGAGTGCTGATGGGCTCTGCAAAACCTGGCCTGGGATGCTCTTGCCTCTGCTGCAGCGCTTGCAAAGGCCAAGAGGTCCTTGGATGCTCACAGGAGGCTCCCCTTTCTTTCAGGCTATGTATCCAACAACCAGGGTGATAAGCAAACCTGGATTTTACAGGTTTGTTCCTGCCTGCCTGTTCCCTCTCACAGCAAAGACATAGGTCAGAAACTCCCAAAGCACCATGATGGTTATAACATCTCTTTGAACTCAAGCTGCAAACTGCATTCAACTGCTGGAGAAAGAAAGAAAACTGAACGAAAATTGCATGGTCTCACTGTTCATGTCCCAGTACTGGAGACTAGTCATTGCAGCAGGGAAGTAAATCACATTCTTGACAATTGGGTACATCCCAGGAAAGCCTGGGAACAAAGACTTAGTAGGGACAGTGATAATCCAGACAGAGGGAGTCACAGGAAAATTCAAAGGTATTTTATTTTGAAAAAGTGAATAGAATTATGATTATTCTTACTGTACTTGAAAGGAAACCTACCCCCAGGCATAAAACCCTGGAGGATTAAGAAAGAATGAGGCTCAGCTAGGCAGAATTATAATTGGAATGAGAAGTGATTATTTTATCCTGCATCTTTCTGCATGACTTTTGACCACCTATGAAAAAAAATCTCCATTTCAAAAATTCCTGAGGCAGAAACCACACCTTCCATCACAGATAAGATGTCCAGGTAATCCCATCAAAGCCAAATCCTGCTTAGCTTGTTTGCCATAAAGAGACCCACTGATTCCCAACCACTATTTCCCTCTTCAATTCATTTAGGAAGGACATACTCTTTTGAAACACCACACTTGTATATTATTTTCAAGGTTGCTCCATTTCCAAGACACAAAAGCCCCTCCTGCCCTGTAATTACCTATGATAATGATGAAAATTTTGTTTACTGTAATAATATCATGGAATACTGGTAGTGTCTATACGGCAGTAGTCATGAGAAGTACTAGTCAAGAGTGCTGAGGTGAGATTTCCTGATTGTCAGAAAGCTCTTGATAGTTGAGAGAATGACTGAGTTGGAAAATTTCTCTGTGTGATGCAGAGGAGGCACAAGTTAACAGGCAAAGGTCAGAGGTAGCTGGAGTTTGTGTCCTCTACAGACTCATAACAGCGCATATAAACAGGGAGGAAGACAGTTGCATGGAACTTCTGGGAATAGCTCAAAAGTCAGGAGAGTTCTTCCATAAGTTTAGTTATCCCCCAGTCCTTCCTAAGCCAACAGGAGGTAGAGGAGAGAGAGGTGCATTATATATATGTACATTAAAATATATGTACGTTATATATATATACATATATATATATAAATATATGTACATTAAAAGAAAATGCACTAACGCATACAAGATGCTAAGACATTATGGGAATGGAACCATGTAACTACCTCTACAGGGACCTGTGCAAAAAAGATGTCTGTATCACAGCACTGGGTCTGGTGGTACGTTGCTGTCAGACACACTATATTGAGCAGCAGAAACCCTGTGTAGAAAGCCAGATTTGATGAGTGTGGATGATTAGGCATCCCACACAAGGCAGCATCCAAATGAGCTATTAAGAAAAATGATGGGTATGGTTTGTCTAGAAGACTGTATAGTAAAACGTCAGAACAGTAGGGATGTTACACTTTGAAAATGCCACATCAGAGCTTTATTTGTTTGACTGTACAACGTTACACATTTCTCACATGGCTAACTTCCAAAACAAAGGCAGAGCTTCATGTGGCCTATATGTCAACAGATAAGATACCTGCACAGATAGCAAATCATGTAGGTCCTCTTTCACAGTCAGTGGAGAGAAACTAGCAGGATGCAGTTCATCTGATCTGATCCGTATGGGCAATAGAAGGAGATGAATCATGCCCTACAGGTGTTTAAACCTCCCCATCGACTGCAGATGGAGTCTAGATGACTAACTCCGACACAGACATTGTGGACACCTCCTTTTGGTCAAATGAATTTCTTTCTTCTCTTCCACTTCCCCCAGCACCTGCTTCTCAAGCATTCACATGTCTCAGTATTAAAGGTATCATTAGTGCTTTCACTGTCCTTGAGAGCCACACCTGCTGTTTCCAACCCTGCTGCCTCCAGAAGGTTTTTGGGGACTCTAAAGGCATCAAGGCTTTCACGTGCTTCCTTGTTCACTTCCCTGAGGTTAGTGCTTCCCCGCTTCTTCATGTTACTCCTCCCACTGCATCTCCGCTCAGCCCCAGCCATGGTCCATCACATGGAGTTCATCAAAGTGAAAGAGATCCTGCGGAGAGTTGTTCCGGTTAGATGCTGGAATGATTATCCAAACTGACCAAGAGTCCGCAACAACAAGCTCTGTTGAAAACAGAAGCCAACCAAACAGAACAAAACAAAACAAAAAAATCTCTTCTGTCTTAATGATTCAGACTTTTTTAAATTCTCAATCTAGTCAACAATCTCAGGTCCTGGTTTAGCAGGCAGATAAACTCTTGTCTGGTATCAGGTAGGCATTGGCTATGGACTTAGGGAAACAATTTACTCAAATGAGACCTCTACAGGGCATCTGAATGTCTGTAGAGTGCTCCAGCTATAAATGCCTGGCCCTACTGAAGTCAACCACAAAGCTGCCGTTTATTTGACTGTGACCAGAACTTCACCCTACTCATGCCTTTGTTTTTGTGCACAGCCAATGGGCAAATATTAAAGTTTGAAGTCAGAGTATTTATTATCTTATAAAACACATTTTGATAAGCTATCCCCTTGCCCTTCCCTGTTCTTAGTTGAAAGACTAACTTTCTTTTACTACACAGAAAAAAATAAACCTGCCGTATCAGTTTCAATTTCTTTCATACCACTCCATCAGAATGTTTGTTCTTCTTTATCATCGAGATCAATATTTATACATGAGGGTGGAAACTGTTCTCTCTGTTCACCAAGCTGTTATGTGTTAAAGTTTAACGTCACAAGGATAGTAAATGACAACTAAGCCTACATCACCAATAAATGCTTTATTTATTTAATTAAGCAATGTGCTTTACTGAGAAAGCCAGCCATATTTTTCCAAGATCCTGAATACAGACAGTTTTCACAGTAATGAGCTGTTAATGACTGCCTTTATTTTTATGACATACATCCACCTTTAAAAATGTTGGGCACAATCTGGTCTTATATTGGCTTTACACCACTGTGACAGGTAACTTCACAGTATTACAGTTGACATACAAAGATAAACAAAAGATTGGAATCAGATCTGCTGCCTCTCTTTTTTTTTTTTTAATCAATTTCCTCTTTTTTTCAGTTTCATTGCCCAACATTTTTTTTTAAGCAAGAAAGAACTATTACATTTGTATTTCTTTCAAATGTTTTTCCAAAGACCGTTGTTTACTGTAAGGAATATCTTTTCAGAACTGCAGGGTCAGCACCATTTTCAAAAGCATTTTTGTTAATATCTTTCTGCGATTTAATTAATTATTTAGATCATTTTCCAATTTTAACAAGCATTCTAATAATGATTAGCCACTGCAAGGAAGCTCTGAAATGGCTTAGAGTTCGAGTTCAGTTCAGATAAACATACAAAAGTTCAGATGCTTATCCAACTGCTTGTACTTCTTGAGTCTGCAGAACAAGTCTGGAAACCTATCAGGTTCTCCATCTGAGTGCTCCCACATGCCAAGTCATGCCGAGAATGCTCCAGCTGCATTTTTTCATGATGCTTCTGCATGCCGGTTTTTGGTCCTATGCAGAACCAAGAAATACCAAGGTAAGTGATGATAGGGAAAATAATGGGTGAGGCTGGGGAGGAGGTTCTTTTCCTCAGAAAAATGAGCGTTTTCAAGAGCCTGCCAAAGCTGTGAAGTGAACTAACCCATGATAAGGCATCTTAACAAACCTCAATATTTTATGTTGTGTGGAAGCACAGGCACATTGGTTTGTTCTTACTTTCTCTTACACAAACATAACAACTGACCTGGACAGATAAAAAAAAAAAAAAAACATTTCTGACTCTTATGAAAGGGCTAGAGAACAATCATGTGACAAACAGATGTGACTCATCAATTAACATTTAATCTCAATGACAGCTTATAGTCCAATACCTTCATCTACAAGTGTGAAGGTTGCCCCTTGGAATGATCTCAGCTTTCTAGGTGCCTTCCCATTCCAAGAACTGCCCCACTCTGATGTCTTGACCTTCCCCTTAAACTGCAGTTAAACTTATCTTTAGAAACTGTGCCTAATCTTCTGAAGTGCCACACCTGACAGACACACTCAGAACACAAGCATAGGGGGCCCCAGGTCCTCACCAAAGGCAATTAGAAAGATTTATTTCTAAATAATGCTATAGCAAGTGGAGGTGCCCAATTAGCTAATTAGCTTTTGACCATACCTGCCAGGGTTGGATACAGCACTCCATGGTGCCTGTGAGGGCTCAAGTGCACTTTCTAAAAAAGCACCTTATTTTCCAGCATGCAGGTTATTCTGGGTGAGAAACTCCGCGGTCTCCCGTTGAAGTAATGACCCTGTGAAGTCAAGGAGGAAAGAGTCATTGGTGATGAGGTGCACAAGCAAACAAGATTCTGGCACTCAAGGACAATAAAAATGGCAGACCAGGGTTTATGACCAGTTCTGAGTCCCCAGACCCTCAGATAACCTAGAGATAAGTAAGAAAAAAAATATTTCATCTGCAATAACATCCAGCTATTTTCCAAAATGGTCCTGTTCAGGTTTTCTTTACAATTTGGATAATATCATGAGAGGTTATTATTACTCTTCAAAAAGTAGCTTCAGTAGTGCCTAGCTTTTTACGTTTTTAGCAGTACAGTGGAGGAAAAACTGGAAGAGAAGGGTGATTGTCTTTCTCTTGCTTCATCAGCAGGAGCTTAAAGCTTCAGAGTGGATGGTATATATTAAGCACAACACGGAGTCAGCAATTTAAGTAAACCTGAATCTTCCAGCCTGAAGACAAGCTAAAAAGTCTCAGGGCAGCCCGGCAGAGTCTCCATCACTAAGCAGACAGACAGAGCAGGCGGGATGCAGACTAGATGCTGTCTGTGATCTCCTCACCAATTTGCTGTCCAGGGACTGCTGTGCTACTTTGTCTCAGAAAACCTTGGGACAGCCTGAGGGAAGGCAGACCTTTGTGTGCATTAATAGGACCTCAGAGGGCTACAGAAGAAAATATCTTTCTGTGTATGCACTTGTGTGCTCAGGTATTAGTGAGGTCACTACCAACCTTGTTTTTCACTTTTATGTCTCAAAACTCAATAGAACTACCTGCAGCCATGACATCTGCAGAAGTAACAATAGAGAAGTTGAAAACACATATATCCCAATGAATCTCTCATATTTTGATGATAACAGATTTTTTTTTGAGAGAGAACCACATATGTAAATACAAATTGCAAAATCAGACAGGGAGATGCACACTTGCCCTTTCAATTTCTGCAGAACCAGAGAGAAGCCAAGCAAGTGTTACTTTGCGGAAGATGCCTACCCACACTAACACCCTCTTCTGACATGCAGAGCAGAGTACTGTCAACATTTGCAATCTTATTTCAACTCTTGTCTGTGTTTGCTGTCTCCCCCACTCCCCTTCACACTCCAGTTATAGGTAACAAGAACCTGCGTCATGATTTTCATTTTCCTTTTTTTGTTTTAAAGGTGTGGGTTTTAGAGTTCTCATTGTTTCAAAGAATAGTTTGAAAATACAGAGTAAATTAATGCTACAGGATCTGAAAACAAACTCAAGAACATTATAAAAAAATCAAACAAACATCAACAAAAAACAGTTTTAATCCAGACTGTACTTTTGTGCAGCTATGTACTGGTTTTTTGTTTTTTTTTTTTTTTGGTTTTTAACCTATCACGTGGACTTTTTTGTTTTAATGATTTATCACATGCATCTCTTCAAAGCATGTTGAAATACCTCAGAAAGGCTCTAAGAGAAATAGATGCAGCTCTGTGTGAAAGCTGAAGAGGGTTTCTTTCTTCAAAGACAAGCTGGTATAAGATGGTCCCTATTTTACTCTTAAAATAGAAAGAACAGAACGTACACATACATGCAGGCATCTACTCTTTCTTTCTCAGAGGCAGTGGGACTAGTACAAGACAAATTACAGTGTTTTCAAATGTGTGCCTTCAACTCGCATTGCCTTTGACAGAGTAATGCATGTGCAGTCTGAGGTTGACTCTGGCTGTATGGTTTCACTCAGAGCTAAATTACCCACCAAATTCAATCTCAAGAAAGCGATCGAGTTGGCGTGCAGCGCTGGCCACGGCCATCTGTGTCGTGTTCCTGACAAGCGTGGGGCTTGTTCCACCGAAATCCATTACAAGGACTGTGAGGAGCAACGCAATTAAGGCCAGGAAAAAGGGGGTGGAGGGGAACTGAGATTAATCCCATTGCATTACAACTTTTCTTATTTAGTGAAGAGGAAATACAATTAGGCAGAACATATTAAACACACCTACACAGATATCTAAACATCTCCCTGGTGCATTAAAATTCCTGCCTGTAGATGAAACAGGCAGGCTCTGCTTCTTTAATCAAATTAGAAAACTGAACTTAAAATTATCCCCCTCCAGAGAGATATTTACACCTCCAAAGATATTCGGCAAGATAGAATATGAAGCTGAAAGGAAATCACTGAATTATTTATTATGGTTTTCTAATGGTCTGGGCTTATGATCTCAGATAGTAAAATGTACTGTGGAAAATGACTGATTACAGTGTACACCGGAAATTTTGGGGAATTAAAAGAAAGCCACTTTGCATAATAATTGCACACTTCCATTTCTTGTGGAAAATTAAAAAGCCATTGCTTCTGACTAAACATGAGTATAATTGCAAGTAAGGGAGTTTGGGGACATGGGGAAGGAAAGAGGAAGATAGGAAGAGAGGGAACTACAGCAAAGATTCATAATGAGTTTGTGGAGGTTATCAAAGTAAATTATGTGATGCTAGAAAACAGAGCTGAGGGCAATGGGATCAGAAATCTTGCTGTTCAAAAATGTGTTGGACAACCGCCCACTTCCATGCAGGTAGGCGAAAGACAGATTTGGTAATTCACGTATGGCCAGATGCCCTCCAGCATCTTACTCCAGGGTGCTGGGGAGAGTGAGGGAAGTGCAACTTCTCCCGTTGCGGGAAGCTTTCAGAGTGGTCAGGGTGGAGGTGGGATGGTGAGGTACGATTAGCACAACATGCCAGGACACAGGGACTTTACAGATGCAACCTTGACTCCTAAATTAGAGAATTTGGGGACAAACTGAATTCTGTTGCACCCACGGAGGACAGATCTGCTCCTTTCTACAACATCATGATTTAGACCAATCTGAGGAGTGTCTCAGAAAATCTCTCCTATGGACCTCTAACAGACTTCCACATCAGAAGCAAGATAATAATAATGATGATAATAATATTGATATATATGGATTTCTTTAAGTCTTGCAGATAATTCCAGCAAATTCTGTATATTTATATATACCAAGTGTTTATTTAGATACAATATAGATAAATCTATATGGACCTGGTGAGTTTATACTTATATAAGTATAAATATGTATAATACATATATATGTAATTTTTTATGCTCCCATGTACTTACACTAATGCAAATTTACATATGCTAAGCCCTTCATTATGTTTGTATGTACTACACATGTTCATTTACTCAATGTTTATATACAACTAAAGAAAATAAAGCATCATTAAAATAGCTTGTTGGCTTCCAAATTCCAACCAGTAACAGAAATGAGGTTTACATCTTCCTGTCAACTTAATATAACAGATATACAATCATGCCACCGGTGTGCTGAAAAGTGCAATAATACACTAGAGAATTTGTATCTGAATACCATATTAAAGAAAATACTCTCAAGTGGCAGGCAAGCATAGCAATTTATAGCCTTGGAATAGTCCTACATAGGTTTCTGAAATAATCAGGGGAATTGCTTCCCCAAACATCTGTCATATACTATATGCTTTTTGTTGTGTCTAAGGAACATAAGTCTCCACTTAGGCGGTTTTGTTTTAGAACAAAAGCTTTATGTCTTTCCCTGCAAACATGCACAGTGCTAGAACTGGTGGTCTTCATCCATAAAGGGGCTTGGGTTCCCCTAAGAAAGGTTCTTTATTTCTTAAATAGCGTGTCACTATTTAGGAAAACCTCTTGACCTTAAGCCACATAGTTCAGTAGCCTGGATTTCGTACTGAAAGCGAGTGAGGCAAAGAGCATGTCTAGGCCTTTAGGTCAGATTTTCAAAGTTGGCTTTATTTCTCCCATGAAGAGCTCAGGACTCTAGAGGAAGCCCTGCTAGGCCAGTGTTTTTTTGGAACGCCCAATTTCTTATTTTAAGCTGGAGGCACTCTTCAGGGGAGTTAATTGAAGAGCTATTAAGAACTTCTCATGAATAGGCCAATGTTTCCTGGATCCTGTCCATTTTGAAGAGGCTCCAGAAGAACTGCTTGGGAATCTTTACAGGGATTTCTACAGAATGTGGCTCATCCTGCTCCTTCCTCCCCAGACTCACACAACTGCACAAACTCTCTGAACCACAGATCACTTCCAGGCATGGTCAGATGCCCAGAGACACTCTGGCACACTGGTAGCTCACTGCCTGGGAGACCAACACCATCAAAGTGGGCATTCTGGAAAGCTCCTCAAGACTTCCTCAAGTTAGACATAAAATACAAAATAATATATATACACATATATATGTATATTTATTTATTTATGTAGAAATAAAATAAAATATCCTAATTTCTACCCAGCAGAGCTGTCAACACAGCATTCTATCTGCCACTTTTGATAGCAAGAGGTGGGCACAGAAGCGAGCAATTTCAGAAGAAAAGCAGAAAGACAGATAGTGCTCTCTCTTTCTAAACTGAGGTAAGCCTGCCAATCCTGTAGCAATCCACCTGGAAATCCCTCCAAACCGCCACCACACATGTGCAGAGCAATTCCGTGAGTCAGACTTCCCTCCTTTGAAGTTGCTAGTGTTGGCAGGTCTGGGCTAGAAGAAATTCATTCTCCCTGGAGCATCATCTGGGCAGACGCAAGAGATAATGCAGCGGGAAGAGGAGGAGGAAGTGCATTTGGCTGGTACATTGATGGGTTCCAGTCTTCTTGTGAAGGAGACCAAGTGGTGTGAGAATCTGCAGGTTCACTCAATCTATCAGTGCTGTTTTACCAGGCTGCCTCTGCCATCCCACCCAGGCCCAAAAAATGATGCCTCCACAGAGCAGAGTAGGTGTAGCTATGGCTCCTTCCAAAATACAGAGCAGGAAGCAATGCCCCATGGAGCAGCAGAAGAGGTCTCATAGGGGAATTAAGGGAGTTGAGGATGGTGTTGGAGGAACATAATATGGCATCTATTTCCAGACATAAATGAGCTGTTGACACTGATGCCTTTTCTATGGGGAAATCCATACACAAATGAGTGAGAAATACACAGAAGACAATCTCAACAAAAGCAAATTACACAGCAGCCTTGCAGTAAGTGCCAACATAATGGGTGGTTTTCATCTTGGGAAACTTTTTTTTTTCCTCCTTTGTTCTACTTCCAATCACTCAAATGCATGCCAGCCTAGTTTTCTGACCACAGAAGTGACTATCTTTATAACTCAAAAAAAAAAAAAAAGCCATTTCGCAACTGTGGGAAAGGGTACAAGAAACTTCTTACCCTCTGAACAACATGCTTTGCTTCCAGAGCATCTGTCTTGGAAGAGTTAGCTTAGCACACAACGATGGTCTGCCATCAAGCCTATCTTGCATTTTCCAAAGTTTTTATTCTGAGATGTTGTTAAAGGAGCAGAGATAATTTACTTTACTAGGAAAAAAAATGGCATTGCCCTACTCAAAGTACTGCACCTCTGAAGAAGACATACAAGACAGTCATACTATCAAAGATAAGACAAAATAGGGTATGCTAGTATAAATCCAAAATCCACCCACTTTTTTGACTATTAATCAACTGTAAGGAGAGTTATAAAAATGCAGTCTATGCAAAAAGAAGAAAATAGTTACCAGTAGATTAGAAGGCTTGTAGCAAGAAATGCCTTGGGTAGTTCCAGTGAGACTGAAATGGCATAAATGATGTGTAGAAGGCAAACACAGAATAATTTTTCATTTCTTTTCACAGTACAAGACGGGAAGAAGAGGGCAGACAGCTCTAAAAAACACATACATGTGCACACATACATTTTACAAAGTGCATATCTGCATTGTGAAATTTGTTACCAATGGATTTTATAAGGCCAAGAACATAAAAGCAGACATTAGCGCAATTCACAGAAGAAAGTCCGCCGGGAGTTACTACAGACAAAAATTGTTTGTTTGTTTGAAGGTGTAAACACCCTTTTTCCATTTCTAAAATGTTTTATGGAAAGTCTGATTTTGTTGCATCTGAGAGCAAAATGGCAAAAGAGAGCAAGTGGCAAAAGCCTACTAACATGAGTATAATTTTTTATGGAATCCATCAAGGCAGGAACTCTGAACTACCCCTGATCTGATTATCCACCCATCTCAAATAT
Organism: Crypturellus tataupa; assembly: GCA_034781795.1. Lineage (NCBI taxonomy): Eukaryota > Metazoa > Chordata > Aves > Tinamiformes > Tinamidae > Crypturellus > Crypturellus tataupa. The sequence continues at coordinate 4,287,948 of JAWLRI010000285.1, forward strand.
GTTGACATATCAATACAGCAGCTAAGATCAACATTTCACTATCCTATGTGTGATCAATTCTTTCTCTGAAGTGACCAAGGAAAGGGAAGTTATTTTGTTAGCAGTTTTATGGGATGTTTCAAATATTACTTGTTAAGTGGAAACAGCCATTGCTTAAAAGGGAGAGATATGTTTGTTATGTAACTTACTGTTTCTCTTTTTTTTCTTGTTTTTGCCAAGATCTGCTTGATAATGGTGTGAATTGTTTAGACAAGCTCATGCAGCCTACAGACATATGTACATACAATCTTTAAAAGAACTTTCTGTTCCTTACTCCCAGGTACACATCATACCAGGCAGCATATTTAAAAAACCTGCTATAGCCTGTTAATGGAGTGTGGAAATAACCCTGGAGGATAAGGCACGCTAAGTTTATTACATAATTTAAGAAATTTTGGCCAGGAAAAAAATGTTGATCCCATTAAATAGGTTTTAATGAAGTCAAGATTTAGGTGATTTTTATGATAATATCTTCATTCCAGTGGCTGTTTCAGCATGCCAAGTACTGTAGCCCATTAGTCCATTACCAAAGAACAAACTGTTATTGGTGGACTTTATTTTTAATTTTTATTTTTTAAGGACAGGATTGGAAGTTGCTTAGGTTGGCTCCTTCTTGGTACTATTATTCCTCAAATTCTGATTATCAAGGGAATTCCAGCAGAGCCATTAATAAGAGAACAAAAGTAGCTCTGAAATAAATGCCCTGGGACTGTCCTCATTGCAAAACATGTAGCTGGAGTATATGTATAGCTATACATGCTATACATGTATATATTTAAGTAGCATGCTATACACGCTACTTAAACTATGTAATGTAGCATGTATAGCCTGAGTGTTTCCTTTCAGTTGATGTCTATTTAGATTTAAAGATCTGTAATTTGCATGCAGTATCTTTGAAACCAAGTCTAGCACCTCTATCAAACAGAGCTATAGGCTAAAGATTTAGCTAGTACACTGTTTCAATTGCTCACATGACCATTTTGGCAACTTGGCTCTTTCTGGGTGAAACTAGTCATTTAACGACTTCCATCAGGCACCCTGAGTGCTGAGATAAACTCTCTGGAAAAATTAATATAATGACTCAAATTACTGCAGAGACCCCCCAGGATAAACCTCTCTACAAACTTAGCACAATACATGTTTGAGATTTGGACCAGCAGGTACCCAAACACCCACATGCTGCTCTTAACGGCAGCGCTGCTTTTACCCAGATTAAGATAACTTCGGGAAAAGAAAGAACACCAAACCAGACTAAACCAAACTATAGTTATCTATACTGAACTTAAATCAGCAATGAAGATATAATCTTTTTTTTCCTTCTTTTTTTGGATAGCAAGCTGAGTCCTTCAGGCATGTCTTTGGTCTCAGGACTAAAAGGTTGTATTTTTGTTCTGGAGGGATTTTGTTGCTCCTAATGAGTTTCTAACTACTCTGTGCTCTCAGTTTAAAGAAGTACACAGATCTCTGTGTCTTCTGCTGCAAAACTTGACTTTTAGGAAGTGTTACAAAGGAAATGCTAAATTAATTGCTCTGAAAGCCTTGATTTTCCATTGAAAATTGTTCACTTTAATCTGTGACTGAAAGCTCATTATGTTTATATATCACCTCAATGACTTCATGCTTTTTGAAGTATTTGATAAGAAACTGCTTCAGACACAATGTTTATGATACTTACTGAACATACTCGACTACAAAAGTGAAACTATGTCTTAAAATCCTTGAAAATCATCCTTCTTATAAAGCACATACACAACATCAGCTGTATATTTCTGTAGGTGAGACAATCTATGTCCCATGTGAATCATGTGAAGTAGGGTTTCCCATTGTATTAAAAATTAAAAATCTGTGTAGAAAGCGAGGGGAAGGATGTACATCTAGCTGTGTAAAACCTAGGTATCCATGAGAAATGCAAGAGAGCTGAGTCTTGGTGAAACAGCAGAGACCTGTGTGGAGTCCGAACCTTCCTGCTTAGGCCTTTTTGTCCTGCTGGAGAATCCCTGCTGCTGGGACGGGATCCCCAGCAGAGTTAATAAATGGCTCTCAAGAGAGAGCTCCTGAACCCTCCCCACCTCATTCTCTCCTCTGAAGTAAACTTGTTTGGGCTACTTTGGCATGATCCATAAGCTGTTTTGGAGCAAGAGGATAAACGACTAGATGCTTTAAGGTTTTGACTTGGAAACTGAACCAACTGGTAAAACATCACTAAGACAAGGAAAATAAATAAAAAAAATTTGTAGTTCACAAATACAACAGAATTACAATTATCTTTAATATTTTCCTCCCTTTGCTCTGGGATGTTCTAGCCAACTATGCTCTGTGAAGATCAAAAAACTATAAATCCTGATGACCTTAGGTACAAATAAAGACAGTATATGGAAATATATATATGCTGCATAGACCTCCTGAGCTAAACAAGTATCAGTTTTCAAATACAGCCACGAACAATAATATAATATTTACTTGCAGTAGAGCTGCAGGTAAATCACATGAGGCAGGTTGCCAAGAGTCACGAGTTTTATTTGCGAAAGTCTAGGATACATTAGCATCAAGTCAAAAAAAAAAAAACCAAACTTATGCAGGCAGAGCTACACCATAAGTGCTATCGCATTACTAATCTGCATAAAGTACACTACAAAAGACATATTTATCTTGTGTGACTCCACTGAAGTCACTGAAATTATATATGTGCAAATACAGATCTCTCTGAATTCAAAACGTGCAGATGGTTTAGAAATAATCTTTCAAAGATGGCTTTTACAACCCATCCTTCCCTGCGACAGCTGAGATTCAATACATAATGGTCACTTCCAGACATAAATATCTCAAAGGGTAAGTTTCTGCTGTGAGGCTAGCTATATTCAGAATGAAACTTCCTTCATCCATCCTCACAATAAGCGTATCAGGATATTGCTGCTACAACAACAAAGCCTAATGTTTTCTAATGTATAAAAAGAAACACTTCCTGACCGACGAACTCTACCCATTGTGTTTTGTGCCTAATTTTTAAGGCAAACCAAGTACGAAGGCATGCAATTGGCACAACTGCATTCAACAAAGAAAACAATGAATAAAGACAGGTTCTGACAACGGTCTGGGACAAACCTTTGCTTCTGTGGTTTTCTTATCTCTCCCATCTGGCTGGCCCGCCCTGTGGCTGTGTATTGCCACTCCACAGCAGAGGTGGAAGAAGGCACAAATGTGCCTATCAGCCTGCAGCTGAACAAGCTTTAGCTGAAACCCTGCAAGTGGGGTTATGCTAAGGCAGTGAAGCGCAGCAAAACAGGCTTGGTGGCACATTCCCTTCTGTAACCTCTGTCACTGGGGTAGGAACCAAACGGCTGGTAGAGGCAAGAACCTCTTAAATCACCACAATTGCTTTCTGAGGCATCATGCATCACTCTTTAGTATAGTCTTTCTGACTTACCATTATATTTTGGTTTCACCCTGCTACTGCTGAAAATCAGCAAAAACTTTGCAGCTGATTTTGGAAGGGAGCAGAAGCTGCATTTTGCTGTGCACTGTAGGAGAAAGATCTTTAGAACTACTGACTTCTTACTGTTTTCTGCCACTTTCTTTCCCATACCTAAACAGAAACATACTTCGTGCTTGTGTGCTATCCTAAAATGAACAGCACTGACCACACAGGAGCTTAAGCAAGCGAGCTTAGAAGGGCTTTATGGACAGCTTTTGAATGTCTGGTGAGCAGCTCATGTCGGCGCGAGCAGCAGTCAGCTGGTTGTGTGCACTCCTAATCTGATATTTGCAGTGCTCCTTTCTGCCAGATGACATTTTAGGCCTTGGATGGTTTCACTCCCTTTGCTTGGTTGGGTTTCAAGTTTACATATAAACAGCCACTGCAAGAGACGCCAACAAACTTTGACTCAATTCCTCATCAGAAAACAATTTTATACTCCCACACAAATCCCACAAATGTTTCTGGCTCTCTAATAAATCAGCATTAGAAACTTGCTCTCTGTCAAGAACTAGTGCCAAGATATGGTTAGCACCAAAGTACCCCTTTTGGAATGAGAGGGTAGAGAAGGATCTTGAGCCATCATTGCCTAAATGAAGTGCCCGCTGTTATTATCTTCTCCTAGGGTGTAACCCACAAGCAGCTTATGGAGCAGGTGAAACCTCAATGACACGCTACTGTGAAACACCTGCCATTCTGCCTTTTCCAATCCCTCCAGTTAATTCTTACACTAAATGACTAGTCAGAGACCTACAAGCACTACCACATACTTGATAGGTACAAATGTAATTATGGCTGAGGTAGAGCTGATCTAAAAATAAAACCATGACTTAAAACTGTAGGAGACTGGGCATACCAGGAAGTAACTGGTGCTGCGTACTCAGGTTCAGTTTACACAGATGATCTTTTCCAGACCCCATGTAGTTGTAATGGAGCTACATGGTTGCAGAAGGCATATCCAAGATCGTGTCCCAGGTCTGCACAGGGACGAGTAGCTTAGTCTTTTTGCCTCAGTTTCCTACCTAGACACCATACAGTGCTGCCTTCCTCTCACTGAGGGGGTTTACAGGGTTGTTTAAAGATAGTTCTAAGTTTGCTCTGCTTAGGCTCAGGTCGGCCTGGAATGTGTGCAGTTATATTCCTACGGCGTCAACTGGAGAGTCATGACTTCTCCCTGGCTTCCTGATTTACACTGTCAGCTCCTCAGCGCAGAGACTGCTTTTCCTGAGATTACTGTGTGGCACGTAGAACATGGGACTAAAATTCCCATTGGGGCCCTTCAGGTAACAATATCCTACAAAAACGTGTGCCCAAACAGGCCCAACAGGACAACCCTGAATAGAGTGGAGGTATTGCAAGGCCGAAACACAAGGATGCCCAGTATGTAAATCCACCCACAGCAGAAGGCGAGAGGCCAGCCGCAGCAGCGCTCCTGCTGCACGGATGCCTGCATGATGCAAGTCCCCAGGGGAAGGAGGGACTGTCCCTCCTCCACACTAATGAGTTACTTAAGCTAAGCACAGAGAATGAGATCTGACTTTCGTGGCTTGTCTGCTGGGCAAAGTTAAGCGAAATCAAGGCACAAAAGGGTTGAGTCACTGAGCTCAAGTTTAAATGTGTTAAAGCTCCTGGGAAGCAAGGTACCACAGAAGACTTCCTTGGGGACTAAATAAATCTATCCGCCAAAGGCTTGCCCTAGGTATTGTGCATGGTAACTTGCAAATTTTGACTAAAACAGGTTTTAGTTATCCCATCACACCCTTCCCTGAGGTACAGGTCCATCAGAAGATGTGAAGAGGAATAACTTTGGATGGGTAAAATAATGACAAGCACATGGGAGCAGAACTGCAATTGGCATAGCTGTGGCCAGAAAAAAACAGAGAAGCGGAGAAAAAAAAAAAAAAAGCATGTATTTATAGCCCAAACTCCAGTTGGGGCTTAGGATTCTCATTTTCACAAGAGAAATCTCAATCTGTCACCTCACTTGAGCAGAGTTTTTTCTCTGAGGTTTGTGTTTGTCTTATTTTGTATGATCCGCTCTATCTACAACACAAGAGCACCAATCTCGGTCCTCTCCCACTCAGATTTTTATTGCTGTAAAGATCCAGGCAAACTTCATAGCTGAACTGGCAAGCGATGTGGAGGACACAGAGCTGGCCTCTTTTGTGATCCTCTGAAAACATCTGAATGATTTTCATAATCAGAATGTTTTACCTGGGAGAGGAAGGTGATAATTTTTCTAAAACCTTATGATCACCTCAGGGATTCTCAGAGATATCAGAAATACCAGAAATATTGGGTCTTTGCACCTCAGTTCCCTGTCAGCCTGGAGAAATGGGCTGGAAGCTCATTTCTGAAACAGACCTGGAGAGGTGAGCCAGTTGGATCAGCTGCTAAATAAGAATTTAGTTCTCATTTAGTTCTCTCTATAGCTCTGCACACTGAATGGAGCAATGGAGACATTCAGAGAAAGCAACCACCACGAAACACCAGGAGCTTTCCAGACAGTCTTTCCATATCACAGACAAACAAGAAAGGCATTCAGAGATCCTCTGTACTTTTTACAGAACACTTCAATGCCGACACTAATAGCTCTCAGAGGTTGTCGCAGAATAAAAACACTAGTATTGCCTATGACCTAAACATCAAGCTAAAGACCAGACTATATCTGCGTACCTCAGTACCTGAAGGCTTTCTGGCCTGGGAAGCCGAAGGGCTAGCCCTGTCCAGGTGTTTCCATGCTTTGCTAGCTCTGTCAGGCATTAAAAGAGAGAGAGACCTTTCAGAGCATTTCAGAATACTTGCTAAAGTTTAGAGGCAGCAGAATCACACCATCGACTGCCTCGCAGTGTTCCCAGCCCTGGGCTGGGACACATTCACAACAGTAGTTTGACACCTTGGGTTAGGAAACAAAGAATAACAATCCTCATTGAAACTGGAGGAAGCTAGGCAGAAAACAATTACTGAAACTGGAATCTGGCCAGGCCTCCTCCGTGAGTAGTCCTACTCTTGCACGCACAAATTAAAAAAAAAAGAAGTCCCCAAATCGTTATGAATAACGAGTGTCGAAAATCTCTTTTTTGACCCATCCGAAAGACTGCAGAGTCCTACTGCTGCTTGGATGGGGCAGAGATGCAGTAAAGTTGAGTGTCAACTGCTTAATCACCAGAACGCTTCCTGCAGCACCCACGGTCTCCATGATGAAATCGCACCAACTATTGATTAGTCCCAGCCCTGTTAAGCATGCAAGATCAGATAAGGTCACAGCTTGAAGTGATTCACTGGTAACCTGGAAAAAAAAGGCTTCATAAAAGCAGCAACATTCATTAGCTTTACAACTCAATGGAAAATATGCATTTTGGGGGAAAGGAAAAAGCACTGCCAGGATTACTGTTCTAAATCCTGTTACGCATAACTATCATGAATGAGAGTTTACACACAGTTGAAACTTGTTTCCATCCTGGAAAAAGAAAAGAATATACTAAAATAGATCAGATCACATGTAAGATCTGAAAGTTGTGTTCCGCTAAGGCCATAGAAAAGATCGTTCAAACTCTTAAATATTCTTTAACAAATTAATTTATCACAAACACATAGAGTAAATTTCAAACTTTCGGGCACTGGTTCATCTAGTTCTTATAACAGTCAGTCGCTCAAAAAACATCAGATAATACTTACACTGAGTCATCATCCACTAGTCTTTTTCGTTTGTGCATTGTCTTCTTTCAAATTACAAATAGCAAAGAATAGTGACTTTGATGAGAAAATTTCAGCTTTAGCTTTTATTTTCCCCCAATACAATATTCACCAGCTATCATAACAACAAAAAAAATAGTCTCACTGAAAGTTATTTGGTGACAATCAAAAGAAGTGAAACACACCAAAAAGTATGACGCACTGAATCAGCTAGAAGCAATATAACCACATTTTAGAACAGTACAGCTTGTATATATTCCAAAGAAGAGCTATGTCAAGAATGTTTACAAAGATAGAAATGTGAATGCTCAAACCCAAGTTTATTGGCCCAGTTTATTGAAATTCTCAAGGGGTTACAGTTTTCCTATGACAGATGTTCTTTACTGCGTGGCTGGGAAATTGAAAAGCCACAGAACGCAGGAATTGTGAAAGTCTCCCTTCAAACAGATCATTTTCTCCACTATGCTTCATTCCTGGGACTATAGTGGTCATCTTCGCAGGGTTAATACAATAATAATGCTGATAATGAAGGGTCATTTAAGAAGATATATTTTTATTGGAGAGGCAGGCCATTCCTAGCTTAAGGATGATTCCTTCAGTTTAGGACAGCACCAGGCTTCTGCAGCTACTGCTGCTACTGCTACCACTTTGTACTTCTCAAAAACCACAAAGGAATTGTACAGCTGGATACTTGGCTACCTGGAAGCTCTTCTGCAATAAAGGAAAGCATCGTATGGGGCTAGAAATCTGTGCCATCATTTTTGCAATCCCAGAAAAAGCTTTTTTTTTTTTTTTGAGGAGAGGATGCATTAATATGGTCACCTGTATATAAACAACTTCTTAGTGCTTCCTTGCATACTATTATTCCCTAGCTCCCTCTGGGAAGTGGCATACGGGGCAATATCATCCTTTACCTACTATCTTTCTAGCTGAGGATCCGAAGTGTTGCAGAGAATAATGTGAGTCTCCTTGACCAAATAGCCTCACTTCCTTCTACACAGGCTCAAAACCTCCAGAGTATCCTTTTTGGGGTCAGCAGTAAGGGAACCAGAACTTCTTATTTTATCCACTCTTCTTTCCATACTGTGGAAGAGAAACTGTCTTTCCAGGAAGTTTAACTCTTGAGAAGACAAGGGTTTTCATGGAAAGCACATTAACTATTTCATTTTTTTTTTCGTGGACATAAGCAAAGTTGGAAGACCTTTGAGACAACATGCTGACCTGAGATATATTTAGCTGAAGGGCAGAAGATGTCCTGCTCTGAGCCATGAGATTTTATCCACTAATAAAATGAGACCAAAAAAAAGAAAAAGGCAACAAATTCTGGTTTCAGCAGGAGGACAAGATCTTTGGTACTACCTGAGTTTGGTTAAGAGAGGCTGAATCAAAAGACAAGGAAAGTTAAAGTAAACACCAAAACAAACACCAAAAGGCAAACTCTTCCCCCATAAAACCTCCTGCAACTTGGTCTCTGCTTGCACCAAAGCAGTTTCCTTGACAACTTGGACTTGTTGATGGCTTTTCTTTGACTTCAGGAGTCCTCTCCTGTGAGGAGGTCCAGTAAGGAGGATTCGTCGTGCAGCTGCCCATCTGCCAGGCAGAGAACCCACAGCGCGCAGGGAGAGGAGCCAACGCGTGGAGGGCTGGGCCCCACACACAGCCTCACCAGGCACTATTCATATATTGATGTCATATATGGCGAACTTCTCGTCTCGGGCGAGTTAGAGTTTCAGCGGACTCCGTGAGGTAAAAGCAAGTGTCCTGAGGACAACAGCCATGCCTTCGGAGCCCATGTAGAGCTGCGCTACCCAGCCTCCTGGGCTGCCTGCACAGGACAGCGTTGATGCCCAAGTCCTGCCTTCCCTGAAAGCAAGCTGAGCCCCTTTTGAGTTCACAGCCCTTTGGTGGCGCAGTAATCACCAAGAAACCCAGCTTCTCCTTAAAAACAAAGCACAGCAGAACCACAGGAAGTCCCAGACGTGCAAAGAGGGGTAGGAACCTTGCAGAAGGCCAAGGGCGAGTCAGTCTTTTCTCTACAACCCCCTACCTATGGGTAGGTGGACGTGTACCAAGGTGTTGAGGCCACAACGCTGCCTTCGCCCTTCTCCAGGGCAAAAGGAGGAGGAATGAAGGCTGGTGGCCACTTGGCAGGCAGGAGAAGGAGGAGGAGGAGTGTGCCGCGGGCTGCTGCAGAGATGCTCCATGCTGCGGGGGCAGCTGTGCGGCCCTGGTGCCCTCCACCAGCACAGCCCTGCGCGTCCCAGCCCCAGCCTTCAGTGTTCCCAGCAACAGCCGTTTCTGTGAGCCGTAAAAGGAGCACATTAAATAGGAAGGAAGTTAAACAATTATTCCTGTTGCTTAAGGTACGGGCTGACAACATCAAAAGGACTGATAATTAAAAATACAGTAATGTTTTCCTGAAGTCCCTGGCAATCTTATTTCCTCTTTTGAGCAGGCTGGTCGGTGTTTTCTGAAGCATCGTTTTATCAACTTCTAAAAATATCCTTGAGCTGCCTAGGAGCTGTCCCACACACACAACACGCCAAAGCAAAAGCACAACCTATTTCAACAAAGCGCTGAAGCAGGGAGGCGAGCTGGGTGTCTTCTCAAGATCCCACCAGCCCCATGTTGTGCACATGTCCAACGCTAAGCATGCAAAATTCTCCCTTGAGCCACGGTGTTTAAGCGCTTCATTGAACTGGGATTAAAAAAAAGAAGAAGAAAAAGAAAAAGGAAGAAATTCTCTCAATTATGCAAAATGCTTCTGTGTTCCTGACAGCAAAATTTGACAATATCCTCTTAGCATTCTCAGGTTATAAGGACAAAAGCTAAGGTCTTGCAATAAATAATTTAACCAACTTTGCAATTGCATAATTTAACTGACTTCTCTTTTATAATGGTCAGTTCCACAGACATGGAAGATTTTCCAAAGGAAATCAGAAATCTCTGTAGATTCGAGGCCGTTTTACAGTGCGTTCACCTTGCATAGAGAGCAGCTGCTGTGCATCTCGTTCTCTGACTTTTTGCACAGCCAAAAACGCTGTGCCAAGCCCAGGCCCAGCTGGTCAGCTCCGCTATGGAGAGGAGCAACGAGCCAGAACCACCAGGTGAATCAGGCAGTGTATACTGGGCGCCAGTGTGGCGCAGTGACCAATGCTAACCGCAACGCACGGGCCAGCTGACAAATCGCTGGAGATCCCACCAGCTGGGGAAGGAGCGGGGAGGGCTGAGCTCGTAGCACAGCTGCAGAAGTCCTCAGCCTTATCTCCCCAAGTCACCGTGGTTGATATTCGTCACTGCGTGACACATTTGACACATTTTTTTCAGTAGCGGAGTTGGGAAAGACTCAGATACTATTGCCCATTGCCGCCTGATGACAGCGTTGAGCAAGGCAGCTCAGCCCTGCGCTCTGAGGCGCGCTTGAGGCAGCGGGGCTGCCTCCCCATGGAGATCCTGCTCTGAGTCACCCACAACGTTTCCCTGGGCACCACGTGGAGCGCCCACGCGGAGCGCCTACCTCTGGCCTCAGGGCTGCGCTCCCTGGGCCAGCTGCGGGCGCCTTCGGCTCGCACTAGGGACGCTCCCCAGTAATCCCGAGAGGAGGCAGGACGAGGGAGGCGGTAGGGGAGGTTCGGTCTGGTTCTCCCCAAGCCCGCGTGCGAGCTGAGCTCCTCCTCCCGCTTTCTCCGGCACGTGGCGCTCCCGCTCCTGCTGCAGTCCGTGAGCGCACGATGACGGGAAGATGAGTTTCCAGAGCGTGGGTGTTAGATTCCCTCACACCTTCCTGAAATAAATAATAAACAGGGAGCTTGCCAAGGGTAGGAGTAGAGACCATTAGATAGCTTGCTGCGCTGCAGCTTGTACGTACACGCAAGGACAAGCGCTAGCAGCGTGCGTACGAGCCAGGTGTGGAGTAAGAACGGTTACGCTCGGAGTGGAGCCGTCCGAGCAGCCTCTCAGCAGGAGTGTGCGTGAAAGCAATGAAAGCCGAAAGAGGGGATTTTCCTTGAGAGCGTTAAGATTCTCGTGGACTTTCTAGATGGTGTGTGCCTAGGAATCACCCATGGGGATGACCATCATTTAGCAGCTTATTCAACCTTTGAAAATTTGGGGGAAAAAATGGATTTCGTACTTGCACCCCTTTTAATTCATATTTACAATAGTAAATACCAGGCCAATGCTCTGTCCATCTCTGCCTAAAAGATTAGCAATTATTCCATATTTTCAAGAAGTCGTATTGCAAATAGTCAGTTCTAACTAATTACTTTAATTATTCAACCCCTGATTTACATGCAAGTTTTTCAGCATACTGCTGGTGACTTAATTAATTGTAATTATGTACAGGTCATGTTCCAGATATATAATCTTTATAAATGATAGACAGATGAGTAAGGATAGGAATCCAGATCACCAAATACGAGTTCAGGCCCCAATTAAAGTAGTGTATGCATCCCAAATTTAAATGCTGCATAATAATTATTTCTATAAATAATAGTATCTAGAAAAGGTGCTGATGACAGAGCTGTGTCCCAACAATTAGGAATGACTCCAACTTTGTTTACTATTCCCTAGAGATTCATGCTTATTGATTTTGTTTTCAAATGACCGGTGCATCCAAGCATCTCAGAGTATACTATCAAATATTCAAACTGTCTATTCAAATACTTGTTCTTCAGAATTGCCCTCTCTTAGAGAAGGCTTAGTATGTTATCCCAGTAGGAAAATCAAAACATAAGCCAACATCACAAAACATTCACAACATTTCTCAGGGCTTTTTCTGTTAATTAAAGGTACACCAAAAGCCATTTCTGGCAGGTTTTTAACTCAAACTAGTAAAGTAAAATATGCTACATTTTTAAGAGCATCTCATAACTCACTAAAATGAGTTGAACAGATATTTAAAAGTCATTGAGCTGATTCATATATTTTGCTATTTTTATCATGGTTTTATAAGGAAATAAGCAATTGCAGTATGTTTGAGGTGACTGTCTGCTTTCCTTTAAGGAACCTTGAACCCTAGCCAAATGCAGTTAAATTTGGCAGGAAACTGGAGATCTCAAATGTGCTAAGTTCCTACTCTTACTGAAAGAGCAAGTGGGTAGAGGAGAAAGACCTTGTCAGTGTCCCCTCTGAAAGAATCCTTACAAAAGCTGAATTAATCTGGAATCCACATTGGAGAGACACTGAAAAATAGTCATTGTTTAACTATTTCTAGACCTTCCACTGCTGTCTTAAGGAGAAGCAATGGCATGAGGAATTAAATGCTCTTAATGAATCTTTCTTTCTCCTTTCAACGCCTGTAATCTTTTCTCTTCCCTTTCCAACTTTAACCCTTCTTCACTGAAATTCTACTCAAAATACTAAAGTCATCTTGGTGAATTGTTGCTTTAACACTTTTTACCTCAAACCTTTACATCACAGTAGCCACAGGCTTCCAGACTGTACTGGAGACTTGACTCATAAGAGTTAGTCTTTCCTACACGCCCACTTTTGTACCTTCTCACCTGGTCCCTCACCCACCTTGTACTCTAGACCACAATGACTGTGCTCCTCCTTCCACTTGAAAAATGCAAAGCAATTGGTTATCCAGTAGGTTCCCTCATGAGGACACTGTAAAAACATCATTGCTATCCTGTGCAATAATTAACTGCTCCTTCTGTAAATATCGTCTGGAAACCTGTCAGCTGAGCATCATGAAATTCTAACCTTTCTGTGTTCCATTGCTCTCTTCAAACTACGCAGCAGATGATAGCTGAAAAAGGTTTGTTTATACAAAACCTGACCCAAATGAAACTTTCACAGAGGTCCTGGGAGCTAATGCAAGCACGAAAATAGAGATCCAGAGGACTAAAACAAGTACAGAGCATAACTGGCAACTTGACCTTTGCAGTTCGTATAGGTTACGAGCTTCTCCAGGCTTGCTCTTGGATTTGCTGTTGACAAAAGATGGCAGTTAGATAGCTGGGGAAGTATTACTTTTACTTGGGGAAGTAAAACACTACATACACTTAAGGTCAGCATCTGCATCATCAATCTCCCTAACATGAGGAACCTGAAAAAATCTCCTATCCCACCATTACTATTACGGATACTCCCAGATAGCATCCATAATTAAATACTGAAGTCATGGAAAATAAGTTTAAGATTTGTAGTGAGCACTGAAATCCAGAAGACAGTTGCAGCAGGGAAACAAGTGCAGAAGGGACTCTGCCACACTTCCCACTGGTACTTCTGTCATGAGGTCTTCATATCATTTACAGAATTGGCATGTCAAAAAAATACAAGAGCAACAGGAGGCATTAATAATCTTCTTGAAATAAAGCAAGAAATCTGACTCACTCTCTAGGGATGGATAAATGCCCATTCTTTGTGCCTGCTCACTCTGTCCTGGTAAGATCTGGCAAACCTAATCACCAATGACAGTGGCCATTTGACAAATAGGTTTCCAAATGAAATTGCCAACTCACTAATTATTAGCATTTGAATAGCCTTCAGACAGAGAGGACTTTAAATTACTGTTGAGCTGGTCTGGTTGGGAATGGGTCCATTTGGCATCATCCTGTGTAGCCTGGGAATAACCCAACCCACCACTTGCAGACTTGGCTACCCTTTTAAAGCTGATCCCAGCAATTCTGCTCTTCAGCCAGTCAATACTGAAACAGCAATGCAAGCCCAGGGCTCCCCTCATGCCTCACAAAATACCAAAGAGAGCTGGCACAGACAGAGTTTAAGCAGTGATGAGAAACCATTGAGAAAAATAAATATTATACTTTACCAAAGCAACAAAAGTTTTGTGAGCAGCAGAGCAAACGATGCCTGACTCCTGTGACTTGTGTCTTAGCATAGCTTATCTAGTGGCTAATAAGATGCAAGCTCTTATCTCAAGCCTAGCAAGAAGTCAGCTCTGATCAAAGGTTCTCCTTAATAACATTTCTTTCTTGTGCGATTCTCTGGAAACAAATATACTTGAGCCCACATTTCTGCCTTTATCTCCATGGGGTACTAACTGGTGTCTTTTATCTACTTGGCTTTTTCTCTCTTTTTTTTTTTTTTTTTTTCTTGTGTGTGTGTGTGTGTGTAGAAGAACTTTATTTCCCTAACACCATGAAATCCCTCCCAGGTTTGGCTAAATTTGACCAAAGGGTTCTAACAGGAAGCAAGAAGAAAAGAAGTGGCTGATTGACTCTGTGACTCTCATTTCCTTAAGCCATATCCACGAACTAAAAAAATATCCCTGCTGAGAAAGCACGAGTTCATGTAACGGGTACTCGATGAACAAACTTTCCTATGGGGATGTGTTCTTTTCAAGGGAATAGGAAGGTGCACATGCAGCAGTAGAAGAATGAAAGACCCTGGAAAACAACATTCATTTAGGTATTTTCAATATCCTTGAAAACAGCAGAAGCAAAGTATGCTCATTTAAGACCTCTTCACCTCCTCCTCAACAACTGCACTCTCCACCGGAGCATATAACGACAGAGGATACGGAGACCTAAAGAAAGCAAGGGAAGCTCTTATCGTAAAAATGTCTGATGCAGGAAGCAGATGCATTACTTATGATTTATGGGAAATTTTATACACAATTCTCAACCTTTCTTTTCGCAGTAGGTGAAATTCAGAAACGCTGGCTTTTCTGAGTGGGAGTCTGGTAAGCTCCTTTTAGAAAATGCCCTCGCACGGCTGTCAGAGGTATTTGGCAGCTATCAGTGGCAAGCAGTGAGGCACCACCAGAATGAGGCAGAGCTGGAATCTGCAAAAACATTGCGCAGGGGCAGAGGCTCCAAGTGTCGGGAAAGTAGGTACAAAGAAGACGATCCACCTTGAACCTGGCACAGCCTGGGTGTAAGTCCTCAAAAACAAGGTGCTTCTGGGAGAGCACAGAAAGAATTTAAAGAAGGTGAGATCAAAAGACTTGTCCTTTAAAATCTGTTTAGCGTATTTCCCGGAGGACCAAAGTGTGTGTTCCCGTGAGATAAGAGCTCCACAGACCAGTTGGTTTTTTCTTTGGTTTACTTAGGAACATTAAAAGCAATACCGGTTCTAGTGAAAACAAAAATCTGAAGGGTATCAACAGAGCCTGCCTGCATGAGACCAAAGAGCCTACTGCTTCCAAAGTTCAGTTTCCGTATATGGGCAGAATGAAAGCTATCATGTGGGTAACAATCGCTGGGATGACATAGATGAAAAAGCAAATGACTGATTACTGTAAAGGTCATAGTAGAATAAATATGTTCGTTTAAAAACTTTGGGGCAAACGTCTGCTTTTCTATAAATCAACCAAGTTAATAAAACTGGTTTGCACTGAGACAAGGAAAAGATACTGTCCTGCAGTAAAAACGTAAACTTGTAATGAAGCAGATAATTTATTTCCTAAATAATTAGGAATAATTAAAAATGTTCAAATGCTGAGAAAAAGAAGGCACACAAGCAACCAATTCCTAGGGGTACTAATCACCAAGGGCCACGGGAGTAATCCACTTCACTCCCGTGAGCAAGCTGGGACTCCAGAAAACTCAGAGATGTCGGTGGATCTGCTTCTCTGGCTACAGAAACCCTCATTTCTGTGAGGTGAAAAGGACAACATCTGGGGCACAGAGTGGAATTCAAACTGGTGGGGAAGAAGCTACATGGAGATTTGTGTGGAGAGTGACTGCTTGCAGTGCGCTCCCACGAGATGAACTCTGCTTGATGTGTTGTGTCTGAAGAGCTCCACCAAAACCCACTGTTTGCAAAAAAGGGCAATTTAAAATAAAAACATGTCTTAAAAAAAAAAAAAAAAAAGACCAGGAGCAAAAAATATAAGAGTTTGATCAACTCTAGCTAGTTTTTGTTTTATTTTGTTTTTCCAAAATACTATTTACAAAGTATTTTGAGACTGATTTTGTTCCTGGGGAGAAAAATGCCTAAGCTTCAGCAGATTCTCCTGGGCTAAGAAATTTACTTCCCTCTTGTTTTATCTCAGCCTGGCCCCCTTGGAGGGTTTTCCGACCAGTGTCAGCACAGAGGAGGTGACTTCAGTACTGCAGCGAGCTTGCAGCGTCTGGGCTTCATGCAGGGCCAGACAGCCACAGTCACATGGGATGGGGCTGCACGGCCACAGGAGCGGCCGTGTCACATAATGCAGGAATGTCTGTTTTGCTGGGGACATTGCTAACAGGGCAAAGGAACCACAGTCCCCCGAGTTTCTGCCACTAACACCACTGTATGTGGGGTGAAGCAAGACTTGTGGTTTGGCCCCTGTTTGGCACTTGCTGGGGATATCAGCTTCCCTCATACCTTATTATCCAGTCCCCCACAAAGCCTAAGTATGTAAATCTCCAAGTACAGAATCTGCTTTCTCAGGTAGATCAGCATAACTAAGCTCACTTTTTTTCTTTGCTAATAGCATTCTTATAAACAGAATTAATTTTAAAATCCCTGGAATCTCCTATGTCATGTGTTGTCCACAAATATTAGACATACCCCCACCCATACCTTCCATATTTCTACTTCATTTGCTCTTATGACAAAGATATCCTTTAATGAATCTTAATGACTCATAGCAAATGTTGTTTTCTAAATTCTGATAAGCACTAGATGACTAACAGACTATATGTAACACCTAGACAACATGAGCAATTCAGTATTTGTTTTAAAAGTTACTGATAACAGACACATTGTACCTGCCCCACTGTAAAAAAGTGAAAAAAAAAAAAAAAAGCAGAAGGACAGACAGATAGAGCAATTGCTGCTTTTATTCGTATAAAGTAAATTTATCTTGTCAGTGTTCCAGAGAATGTATGTTGTGGCTGCTATAAAGCTTCCCTCTCTTGTAAAAATGACTAATTTGACATTATGCCTCTGGGGAAGTAAAAGCAAAAAGGCAGCCAACTTGGCTAAGATGGAGCAGTGCTTCGCAGTAAAGATGCCTACTAGTCAAAGGCAGGCTGGTTTCCAAGTCTGCCAGTGTTTGCACAAGTGGACACAACAACATATATATGTATGTATCCACTTGCAACCAAAGCTGCTATTGCTTTTCCTATTCCCGGGAGATTTGGTTTAAATTCCTTCAGATACCAAGGCCTGAATAGTCTTCCATTAGAAAAGCAGAGCCTTAAAATGAAGTCTAAGAAGTTTTGCATAGACTTTATGCTAGTCAGGGCCACTCAGTAGATGACTCTTCCCTCAGAGTCCTCAGGCTGAGATCCTGAACACAGAACAGACTGAATCATCCCGAGTACTGTGGTCTACACCTGAATTTCTGCACATGTCAGGAAAGAGGACACCGGCTTCTCCCATATTCCTAATACTGAAAATTGCATGGCCTGTGGGTCCCAACATGCAGTACCTGCCGGGATCTGATCCATGAATTTCAACACACTGTGTAATAACCATAGATATCTTTCGTATTCACAGACCACAGTAGGACTCACCCCTGCTCTTTATGTAAGAATGTGCATGTGCACTAAGCATGCAGCAAGAGGGCATATGGATGAAATCATAACATTTTCTTGCCCAGAGAGAAATAATTAGATATGACCCCATGTTCACTTCCTTGTTCCACAAATTCTGCCACCACTCAGCTTTTGTACTGCACTCCACACAAATGTAAGGTTACAACAAAGTAAAAGAGGTGGATCATGCAAGAAAAAGAGAAATTGCTGCATAACACAAAGGATGAGAATGGAGTAGGCTGAGAATACTAAATAAGGTAATATGAAAAATAAAAGATCAGCAAATTATGCAGGGGCCTGTACACTCACATGCAGATATATATATATAAAGAATTCCTATGTCATTGTTCCAAAAATATATCTTGTGCTTACACAGAGAGTTCCCACCTTAAAAAGCACAACAGCAGCAGCAACTAGTAATGTCCTCTGCATTTTGAACTTTAGAGCATCATTACCATCATTACCACTATACTTAGGGCCAATGTAGCTTTTTAGAAAATGATGCAAAACTATGCTTTCTACTATAACCTACATTGACGGGACAGCGAATATGGTGATGAAGGTCACACCCAAATTATACATGACTTCAACATAAGAACTGTAAGTCTGCACACAAGAAAGGTAATTTATTTTAGGAAACCAACAGTACATGAAATGCAGAGAATAAAAGAAAAAGCTCTGTTGGTAAAGGAAGCTAAAGTGTATCTTTTTGAGCACAAAGTCATCCAAAAACTACTACTGAATATTCTTTACACTTTATGAACACACTAGGCCTTAAAAACAAAATACAACATGTGCCTTTTTTTTTATGTCTCAAACTGCATCAGATGAATTAAATGTCCTCAAAATGGTATGAGCAATCTCTTAAGCACTGCCAAGGCTGAACAGTTTAACGATTAATCTGCTGCTTTAATATGAAGAGTAAAGGTTTAGTTTTTCCAATCATATGATGCACAGTAATAGAGTTCATGCGTTAGGCATCCCACCCCTGTCCATGGGCAACATAACTCCAGGCATGCTTATAACGTTTTCACTTGATTAAAAAATCAGAAGCGTAGGAACTGTGAACTTTTATGTGTTACTGAGCTGGCAGTTTGCATAACTTCATTCAGTTTTATGCAACATGCGTGAAACATAGTCATTTTTGTTATGGTTCCAATGTGCTGACAAAACTTTGACATAGTATTTTTTTTCTTTGCAGTAATTATTAATGTTGGTTTGCATGTGTTATGAATAATGACACACACGAATAGCTTGCTGAACTTTATGACTCACTGAAATGCCTTCACAGAAATGATCGTGGTCAAACTTTGTTCATCAAATACTGTGGGGAGAACCTTTTGTTGGGGATGGCTGGCGGTGTTTTAACACTCTCTTCCAGAGCAAGCAGAGAATATACATCTGAGTGAAAGATTATTTGGATATATAATTTTGAGAGAGATGGATACTTTCCTTTCGCCAACACTGTATAAATATTTTGGTTTAGTCGTGTTTGAATCGTGGAGTCAATGAGTTTCATCCTTTGTTTCAATCATAATGGTGCCTTGTTTGAAGTTGCTGTTTCAAACCAAGATAGCTGGGCCTTTATTTTTCAAAGCTGTTTCCCAAGACCCTTTATGCTGTGATCTTATAGACGGTCCCTACTGGAGTTTCATTGTCAATTGTCTTGCAGGGGCACAGATACAGGGTCTCTTCTTTTTTTAAAAAAAAACAAGCCGCTTCTGTTTATTTACGGGACGGGATGCAAGCGAATCCCCTGCCCGGGCTGCAGCTGATCCTGCAGGGATGTGCGGGAGCGGGAGGAGGCGCAGGCCCTCGGACCACGCTGCATTCCTGAGCGCGGGCCAGACACGTGCGCTGCGCTGCGCTGCGCCGCGGAACGGGGCTGCGCCCGCGCGAAGCTCCCGCTCGCCGTAGCCGGGCGAGGAGGCAAGCGCTCGCCCCGAGCCGCGGCGGCCGCGGCGCTGCGCCAACATGCAGATGAGCGCGCGGCACGCACGCTGAGAGCACGGCACGGTTTTCACTCCCCTGCGTCCTCCCCAGTGTCTGTCGCAAGGGGAATTCTGGAGGAGTAAGTCATAACGTCCCCGGAGTGCCAGCTGCAATGCTGCCTTTCTGCATACCTTTCGCCTCCTTATGCCTTAGACCTGCACGTCTGTAGGATCTTCTCCCTCCTCGGCTGTGGCACCAGTGAGGATTCCACGTGCGGGCGCTCGATAAAGCACTTCCCCGGGATGCTCCGGCCGCCAGCTCTCACTCTGCGCCTTCTCCGCATCTTTGTCAACAAACTCACAAATTAGCCTTGCAGCTGCTCAAATCAGAAGTCTAAGGGAAAAGGCCGGTTGTCTGCCCTCAGACAACCGGCCCCTACCCTAAGTGCACTATTTCATGTGCTTAAATACTTAAAAAGATCCCAGCAAGTTCCTTCACCTTAATTCGCGGCAACAAGAGGATTCTTCTTCAGCATGTTTATAAGATGCCATTCCAGAGAAAAGCAACAAAATAATCAAAAATAGCATTCGAACACTCACTTGCATTCCTTTAATACAAGGACTTTGTAAGCAAGGACTGAAAAAAAATCTTATCTATCTGGGTTATCATGGAATTCCAGAGCAGTGACTTGGCAGAAGTTGGTTCTTTGGTCTTTATCCTTTTTCTTTCCTTTTACCTTTTCAGTCAACCTGCATTGAAAATTGGTAGTATAGAGAAATCGGGGGATTACAGAGCAGCCTGAGTTGGAAATGACCTTTGAGGGGGCAGGTCTCTCTTGCAATCTTCTGCTTAAGGTAGGGCTAACTTCACACACAAATCCAGTTGCTCAGGTCTTTGGCCAGTTGAATTCGGACAGTCTCCAAGGATGACTTTCCCCCTCACACTGGGCACACTCATTTCCTTCCATCCAACCGGCATTTTCCCCACTGTGCACCTCTGAGAGGAGCCTGGTTCCTTCTTTCCTGGCTCCTCCTTTCCTGGCTCCTCCCATTAAACAGTAGGAGACAGCAACAAGATTTACAAGATTCTTATACTAACAATAAGAATAATCAAATGAAATTAACTATTCTTTTATTTTAGAATTACCTTGAAAATAAAAATTTAATAGAGAAAAATACAGCCAAATTAAACATTTTGCGCAGGATCCCACAGCTTTAACATGGCAAGAAATAAATAACTACCAGCCTTTCATCTTATCTTTTGACAGATGTTTCCCCCCATATAAAAGGTGGCATAATTGTTTTTGTCAGTGTTATAATTAAAATCGCTATCCAGCCAACATACAGTTTCTAATGGTTTCCCTTAGGATTATAACAGATGTTGCCTTATTAGATCTGGCCTCTCCTGCAATATGAAATGCCATCAGCACAATCAAGATTTTTCTCTCAGTCTGTCAAAGTCTACCCTCATAATTTGCCTGATAACATTTGACCGTAGGGAATGAAATACAAGCCACTTTCCTCCATAGAAGAAAACATATTATGAAGGGTTTGGAATAAATACTGAAGAATCTTATCCGCAGCAACAGTTGCACGACCGGGCCTTTGCTGCAGCCTTTTCTGTACTTCCCACAGAAGTAGTGGGAAAACTGAGGAGGGTGCCCTGACAGCCAAAAAGGACAACCTTTTAACAGCAAAAATAATCACAGCTCAGACACATGTAAAGGGTCATTTGAAATCTGGTGGGCAACTCAGAACCACCAGTTACCGGGCTCTTCTTACAAGAGAAATTGCAGCTATAGGAGACAAGTGTTAATTGGAAACGGGAATTAATTTAAATAAAGCAGCGTGTAATAGCAGGCTTAAACAACAGCCTTCCAAGTGCAGTTCAGGTCCCCAGTGCTCGCTCACTGACGTCTACAGAAGCCGAGGGCGGGCGCACCCAGAAGCGGTGGCTCCGAGCGGCTCTCTCGCTGTGGTTATCTCCATCCGCAGACACCGAGGGCTGCACATAAACCCCGTGAGATACCGAGGCTGGCAGACTGCTCCACGCACACTGCGCTGCGCCTCCCCGCAGCACCCAGACCGCTTCATCCCTGGGTGCCCTAGGGACCCGCGCCACTTCCCAGGGGTGACGAGACCTTCTGACTCTACCCACAGCGCTGTGTGGATCTCAAATCCGCGTGGGGAAGTTGCTGGCGCACCATTTGCACTGGATTCAGGCCCCAGAACAACTGTAGGAGGTGACCGCAACCTGGCCGGGTTGCCAAACCCCCACAGCGGCAAGCGTCATGGTTTGCTCACGGAAAATATACCCCTGATAGGGGCGCCTGGATTTTATGGCTTAGCTCTTCTGATCTTAGGTGTTAATTTAGAGTAACCGTGGAAAAAACCCCAACATGCATCACCATCAGGATAAGCAGAGGAAAAGAATAAGGAAAAAATAAAGAAAAAACAAATCTGTCTTTCTGAATTATCTTTACAGTAAATCAGCTTCCCGCTGCCACAACATTGCTCCGGCGGCACTGGAGAAGCCACCCGGCTCTGCATCCCACTCGGGAACAGGCCTACGGGACTGGGCAAGATGTTGGCCCGCCAGGTCGGCAGGAACACTCCCCCGCGTTTCAAAACTAAAGAAACGATCAAATAAACAAACACAAGCGCCCAGCGGCGGCCCAAGCCACCCAGCCAGGGCCACCCCGGCGCGGACACGCGGGGCTCCCCAAGCGGGTGGGCACTTCACGCCGCAGCTTTTGGCAGAAACTCCAGCGCGGCGCGCAAGGGCGGGCAACGCCGCTGCGGCTGCCCCTCCCACAGGGCGATCGCGGGGGGGAAATAATAATAATAAAATAAATGAATAAAAGCGCCAAAAATCGTATCTGGACACGGCGCAGGCCGCGCGGCCAGGCCAGCCC